>JAQIWS010000013.1:0-112712 GCA_034696085.1 Stigmatogaster subterranea
AAGGACAACGAATATCGAATATTGACAAAAAAATTTTCGGATAGGACAACGAATATCGAATCCCCAAAACACCGGATTTTTGTCCTAGGACCGGATCCGGACCGGAGATCCGCACACCCCTGATCAAAACTGTATTTAGGTGGTAGATTGGGCAAATACGTTACCTTGTGTAGTTTTTGTACAAATTCCATAAATCGTCGAAAAGGCACTCTGATTTCCGAATTGGGCAGTGAGAATTTTTATCGATTTCTGAAGAAATTTATTATTTATTGTGATAAACCGAAAATTTCAAGTGAAATTTGCCAATGACTACAGTATACGTACCAACATTCCTTTGCTCTCTTTCAAGAAAGTCTGGTCTCGTATTGTATCGGTTTCGTCCCACAGTCTGGTTGCTTTCCCGGCAAGTTTTGAAGGCGGATCTAATAAATCTAAAATATCTAAATTTTCACCGCGAATGCACTTACTACTAAGATTTTTCTTTTTGGCAAAAACTTTTTTCGTAAATAGTATTTTTGAGGTATCGGCGCACATTACAATGGACGGCAATTGAACAATCTCATCTTCTTGCAAATTAATAGTAACAACAAGTGGACACGACATAAAATATACAAATCTGTTATATGTTTGGTAGATGCAAATGATCATTGGCAGCAACCAAATTATTCGTGGAATATATTTCTTAATCAATGAATCACGTTTTACGCAGTAATTTGCTGCTTTAAGTGAAACGTGATACGATCTTTTCGAATGTTCATTTTTAGTCTTCTGCAATAATTTTTGCACTCTATCGGAGAGTAAATCACGCACTTGATTGCGTGTGTATTTAGTCATTATCCACTTTGGCAAGTCAAACGATAATATTTCTGCCATATTCAAGCACGATAATCCTAGATAAAGCCCCAAAACTCCACCGATGTCGCAAAGCAAAGATATAAAGTTGTAAGCATTTCTCTGAAACATAATTCGCACGTATCTATCTCTGACGTACATGTCGATTGATGCATTGCCTGTGAAATCGGCATTCGCTTGCATGCTAATTATTGTACTATCACAAACGCTAGCACATCCGCAATCCCTAGATGATCGAACTAGAGAGAGTCTTTCCTGCAGCTTTTCAAATTCTACAGAAGTGTTCTGTGATGTGTTGCAGTAAGGTAAATGTTCCCGGGAATCGATTGGAAATCTAAAGTGATCAGTAAACCACACTATTAACTAACTGTAACATTGTGCGATCAAATAAATTCCATCAATAAATTGTTTGTCATTGCCTGCAGTTAATTTTAGAATAGTACTTTTCGTAGCAGTTAATTTCACAAAGATATCGGTCATGTTGTGAAATACACACAGTTTTGGAATCATTGAGAATATGGTACTGAAAGAAATAATGTGTGTCAATATACCGCTGATGTTTATTTTATTGCATTACCTGTCTCAAGGCTAGTGTTAGCTCCGTTTGAACATAAGGATGTACAATCCAAAAACTGAAATCCAGAAAAGTTTGATTTTCTACCAGAGCGGCATTTGCCTATTTACAACATAGTTGGTTGTTTTTTTTTTACACATAATCATTATTTATTAATTATACATTCTTTTTATAGATTCAATATTATTACCAGCATAAATTTAAAATTACCAAAGTTGTCCTCAAAGTCAGGATGATCAAGTTTGACAACTAGCTTTACTCTCGGGTCACCAAATTTCACAGGCTCTTCTAACGGAGTTGCAAAAAATAACAGAACGAAATGTTCAATTTTAAATTAATGAAGAAAACGCGTAATTCGAAAAATTTAAACATAAAAACTCACTACTATAAATTTTGGACGCCGTACCGAACGGATAATACAACGAATCAATTTGTAATGTCGCTGGTCGCTAATTTTAATGAAAATAAAGAATATTGTCGACATCAATTAAATATTTAATGTGGAATACCGGTAAAAAAATTCTTACTCCACCAGTAATAATTGCGTTCTTTATTACGCCAGAAGTGTCTAGTGACTGCCATAGAGTTTTTACATCAGAGCCTTCCTGCATAATATATTGCGCAATCATTGGGCCACCTCGGAGGATTTTCTTAAATCCATTGCTGGCACTGAAATTGTCAAGAAATCCATCGAATTTTTTTGTGTAAAATGCAGTAAGCACCAAAGCAGGCATGTAGTCTTGGTCTTTTTCCGGAAAATAAACATCCACTGCTTTAGGAATTTCCATGAAATAGGAGATTCGTTGTTCAATGTGAGTCACGCAAGTCAAAAAACAGATTACCACGATTGAATACCATAATAATCCAATAATTAATGAGCGATCTCTACACGCGAGTTGCGATATTCCAGAAAATATTTTAGTGTTATCACCAGCGATGTGATATTTCACTATTTTACGTATTCTGTGCTGTGCAATAGTTTTGTTGCAATACGAGTGAGCCATTGTATAGACCGGTTAATTGATTGTGCAGTGTGTCAGCAAACAAACTCAGAAAAACCCTGCTCTTTTAAAAATGAATGACAAGTAATATAATTGTAAACCTAATTCAGGTTTACTTAACCAGCACAAAATATTTTAACAATTTCAACGCGCTCAAAAAGGTTGTGCTGAAAGAATTCCCCGCAAGACCTACTTGTAGTTGTTTGTTTTTTATTTTTGTCTTGGTAACGAGAGCTTCCAGACTATACTGATTTACGACTTGACAGATTTACACAAAACCCGTTTTGAAATTTATGAATGTAATAAATCTGACAGACTTTCGATTTTCTTTACCGACCGGTACGACTCAATAAATTTTTGGAACAACACAACAAAGTTTTAACTTCGGGATAAAAACATAATACAATGTCATTTAGTCTATTGAAATACCGGTACATCGGTTTTATTATGATCCAACTGAGCAAACTTGGAAATAAGTAATTAATGAATTCATACTCAAAATAGAATTTTTAATGTTGTAGTTCATTTGTAAACTAATATTTGGAATTAATTTTAGGTTAGTACGCTTTATAGCAGTCCATTCCACATATCTTAGATATCGGTCGTTTTGTAAAATACAAATATTTTTGGTATCATTGAGTATGTGGTACGGTACTGAAAAAAATAGCGTGGATAGTATTCTGCGTTGTATGGAACGTTTTGTGTAATGCCAACGAGTGCTTGCTGAATTCATTATAACGAAGCTCAATAACTGGGTAACGAGTCGAGCAGTACAAACACAACGGGGAAAAAACCTTAAACACTAATTAGTGAGCGACACGATATATTAAATTTGCACAAAAAATGTGACACCGTGACACGTCACTGTTGCAAAACAGCTGAAAAATTTCCTGTGTTCTGGACAACATCCGGTTAACTGTTTTGAATCTTCACCTTGGTAACGACAACGACTATATACTGTTTTACAATTTTATAACTTTAAAAATTTACGCAAGACCACTTTGTATTAATTACGAAGCTAGTTTGCTACACCAATTTTTTTTTTTTTACTCTCATTATCACTTTACAATCCATCGTTGAAGTCGACATCACGTTTTTACAATAAATAAACTCAATAATAACGATATACAGCAACATAGCACATAGTTTGTGTCATGATTGAGCGTACACACAAGCAAATATTCGTCAACTAATTCGTTACTAATTCATAGTTTGTAATGCAGGAGAGACACTCATTCGAGCGTGAAATATTTAAAAAATTCTGCAACTGCGGGTAACAATCTTTTGAATTAAAAAAACTGCAAAATGTGCGATTAATAATATTTTAATACAGGCTTCACTTCACAGTCAGAAACAAATTGAGCCGCACACGTCTTCATTAAGTAGCTCGTTTCTAAAAGCACAATTTTTTGAGGCGTTTTTTGGTGAAATTTGTTAAATTTGTAAGTGCACAAATTTTTAAAATAAAATTTTTCCCATTTATTAAATACCCAAACAGAAGAATTAAAATAAATTTTTAAAGAAATTACAAAAATTGTCGATTGTCTTTAGGTATTTTTCATGTCTATAATCGTTATGCGTATGGACCGTGTTTGTCTTTCACTAGCCAAATTTTGTCAATTATTTTACCTCCCTGCCAAAAAATAAAGGTACAATGTAGTCATGAGATGTAAAATGCCAAATTACTGAACTTACCTGATCGTCAGAGACTTGTTCAAGGTAGAGATGTGATTTATTATATACTTTCATTCTGGTGTAACCGTAATCTACGCTTCGAAATGCAGACCAAAATGGCATGTCGTGCTTAAATTTATCGTGTTCCTCTTGACAACCCTAAATTTAACATTAACGTTACGTTTTCATAAAGGTGAAAATGAATAAATAATGCCTACGCACAGCTGATCCAGTTATTATATGAACAGGTGCACCTGGGTTTGTGTACGGATGATCCAAACTACCGTTATAGACCTGAAATGTTGATCATAAAAATATAAGAGAATTCCTAATAAACCTTTTCAATTAGTGCATTCTGCAGCTATTTTTAAACGAATATAAAATAATTCTTTAGAAAACGTGCTACCAAAGTAAATAAAATTAAAATGTGTGAAAATTTCAAAATTATTTTCGGTTTTTGCTGGAGCGAACTTAAGATTGATTTTCTCAATAAGAACAATTTTAACTACAGTATCGTATAAAGATTTCACCAGCCTTTCGATCATAGATGGGCCAGAGTCTTTCGTACGAATGTTCGTGCGCCCAAAACTCAAGATCAACACCGTAATCGTAAAATAGCTTTTCCAATCCAAACCAATGGAAAACGGGGACGCCAACACGAACCTGAAAATAAAACAATATATTTTGTAATATTTGTTACCCAGAAACATTCTTTTACTTACTAATGTTTCGTGATAAGTACAATCATCGTCGTCATCATTTGAACAATACATTGGACGGTGACCAAATGTTACAATCCATGGTCGTTGTGCTCGATTTTCTGGTAAATTTGCTTCCTGCAATTTTGTGCGGGTTATGAAAGCAGTAAGTTAGTTATAATAAATTAAATATGAAACGAGTCGTACTTTCAGATCTCGTTCCAGCCAGTTATATTGTTTCACAACTTGCTTGATTCCGTATTTCAAGAAATAATAAAATTCTGTCGAAATTGAAATAAAATGGACCGGACCCATGTTAAAACTGTAGATTAAACTATTTTCGGATCCAGGCATCGAAAATCGATTTTTGTAATTGGAGAAATTGCTGAAATTGCATGGTGAACAAGTTTGTGCAATAATTGAGATATAATACATCACTGAATTACGTTCTGTTACTTACTATTTTTGTTCATGATTTCCAACGCAAACCATGTAGGGAGCAAGAGAAGCAATTGGTTCGATTTGTCGCATAAATTCGTCACCTACTCTGGCGTTATCCTAAAAATTATTTTTATTTATTTGCAAAATCTGCAAATAGTTTCAAAAAAGTATTAACTTACCGAATCCATGTCATAGGCAAAATCACCTACATATCAATAAAATTAATTATTTGAAGAAACGCAATACGAAGTACATTCTTACCAACATGAAGAATAGCATCGTACATTCCTTTTTGGACTTCTTGTTGTAATCTGGGAAGTGATTGTGCATTTAAGCTACCCATGTCGCCATATAAAGCAACTTTAGGACTCCACACGTCATCTTCAGGTGGTGTAATAAAAGTGAATAAATCGCTCCAGCCATAACGACTGCCACAATGGTACCCTAAAAATTAAAATTTAATATTAATATTTTTCAAAGAAATTTTCATCTGAATTTGCACATTCATTACAACTTTTCAATTATGCATAAATTTAAATTGTCAGTATAATTGAATAATTTATGTATTTGCTTTAAAAATAAATTGTAATCCAAATCAACTAAAATATCGTTGCTAATCATAAGTGTATTACCATACTTTTTAAATAACATTTTTGATTTATCACTGCATTAAATCATCAGCTTTAATAACAACCTCTGCCATATCGGAAATAAAAATATTCTGCGCTTATGACAGCAAACACGAAATCGTTTATGAAAATCTGTGAGATAAATGCATTTAACAATGATGAAAATTTAGTTTGATATACGGAGTAATAAGTTAAAGAATCTAATCTAAAATATCTAGAGATCTAAATCTCCATCTAATAATATAAATTACGATAGTTTCATTACGACAAGTAGCAGATTACACTCTGTAACATCACGTGCTTACAGTATCGCGTTGCGCGATCCAGTCCGGTTAATCTCACGCGATGGATGTACTGTTTTCGTTTTTCAGGGCCACCATCGGTGAATACTGTTCTGGTGCCCTGAATAGAATTATCTAGATCGGTTTCACCGAATTCTACAATACTTTCGTTCGTGTTGTTGAAAGTACTCCAGGTAACGATTATTTCAGTGACATCATCTGAAATAAACGAATCCAATCACGTAAACTTTCTGTTTGCACGGATAATATTAAAACCAAAACAGAAAGTTAAAGGGCTTTTCAATAATTTGAGTCGCCAATTACACAAAAAATAATTACTCAGCATGCAGGAAACTCACCGGTATTAATAAAACTTAAAATTATGATATTTTTTTAACACTTTGTGTAAATTGTAAAATAAAATTTATCTAAATGGAAATTATTCATACCTCCATAAGCTAAGTGAACTTGCTCAGGTTGATAATAAACTGCATCGCTAAAAACCCAGTCTAGTAAACAAACCGCTACCGTTAAAAAGAAAAATAGATTTGTTTTCATTGCAGACGGGATGATCCAAAAACAAGTGGACGGTTTCAAAATTTCAGTTGTGTGAAACTCACAGTGTTGAATCACCTACATTTACTAGAACGGAAAGTTAAACCCTATTTATATGATTATTTTCAGGAACTCATGATTGATCAAAGCACGTGATGGTAAACAAAAGCACCTGGTGAGAAGATTTATAACTACGCAATATAACTACGACGCTGCCGATCTCAGAATGGATGAATGCGAAAGACAATCGAGGTTGCTTTAAAGAAAATGAATATTGCGTGCGCTTAAAGTTACTTTTGAAGATCAAAAACCTGTCACGATGAATTTAACTCGACAGTTTGTTCTTGGTGCTCGGAAAAATCAGTGTACGGCGCGACTTTATTGTAATCGGACAATTATCGACAAAGAAACAGAAAGAAAACAACGAATTGGCACAGCCTTAAAAAGATTTAATTGGCATAATCGAGTTCAATACGGACCTCTTCTAAAATCAATCGACACTGCAGCTCACGAAAGGAAAATCGTGACTTTTGATAAGCGAACAGCGTCCAAAGTAAAGTGGGAGACGACGTACGTTGCTAAAAGAAAAGGTGTTTCTAAAATTAATTTTGTAGATACGGACTGGACGAATAAGTTGGGAAATCAAGAATGGAGCACCGAAGGAATGACCCAGTTATTGGCAAGGACAATTGATAGTGAAACGGTGATAAAGGATTTATCAAATCAGACTTTTCCCGCAAACGTGTTGTTCCCGTTTATCTCCGATTCGAAAAATGCATCGGATGATTTTGATAATAAATTGCAACGTCAGGCAGCAAAAATAGTTCATCTCGATGAAGACGGCCAACTACATCAACCTTTTGAACCTAGCGTGAGCAGTGTGTTACTTCAAACGATATCTGCAGTAAATAAATCAAAATCTAAACTTGGGAAACTCAAACTTGTCACTCAGTATGGATTGGATGCGTTTTACAAATATTTGCGAGGTTGCGTAAATTTATGACACAGTTTTTGTATTTATTCTACTTATCTATTTTAAATTGCAATTTTGTTATTTTTTTTAGAATTGCAACATGTAGAAAATTCATTACGAAGATGTTTGGAGATATATTTTATAAATACGACTCATCAGCAAATTCGGTTGAGTTCGATTGAAGTTGGATTCTGGAATTCATTACTCCCATTTCTTGCAACAATATCAAATGTGCACTTGAATATTGAAGTTAGACATCCTAAACTTTTTTATTCTGGGGTCATTGATTGCATTGGTCAGTGGCAGTAAGTTTATAATGTCTGTGTAGATAACTGGCACGAATTTACACTTTAGATAAAAATTTTCATTTTATGATTTTCAGGAATCGCAAAGTTATGATTGAAATTATACTACCGTACGAATATTTACCTCTGACGAATAATTTTTATGATTCACCACTGCGAGCAGCTGCGTACATGGGAGCTATAAACGCTGAAGAGAAAAAATTAAATCCAGTATTGAATGATTAATTATTTTTATTTTTTAGGTTAACCCTGTGTATTAATAACACGTTCTAATTACAGATTGAGGAAATTCTTCTGATTTATCCAAATCCAAATGGATCACCAGCTTTTGTTCACGTCATGGATTTAGGATTGTGTCAAATTGCGTGGAATACGTGGTTAGAGAGATTGCAGAATTATTGGCATTATAGAACTAATAATCCAGAATACGTACAAATCAATTTATCAAGGAAATAAATAAATATTTATTTTTTGTTAAAAGTTTGAAAAATGTTGTATTGTGTTTCTGAAAACGACCGTGAGATAGCGGTACCATCCTAACTTCATTTGCTGTTGCCGGACTTTTTGGCTATCATACGCGTCTGGCGGGAACCATCAATCACGCGGAAAGCCTGCCTTTATAAATTTTAAGAGCACTGACACGAAAACCATTGTGTCAGAACATCATACATCATGAATACAATTAGGCATTTTGTTACGACCAAAAAGGATCGTTTTATTTTGGACTCGTTTAGGTTATTTTGCACAAAGTCAAAGAAAATAGTTCAGAAAAAAAGCACCAAGTCGATTTCTGGAAAAGCGTTAAGTAAATTTAATTGGGAAAATAATTGTTTGTATGGACCGTTATTAGAACCTACGACCAAATCAAAGAAAACTATTAGTACAGCTCCTAAATTGAAAATCGTGGAAAAGGCTGTCAATAATTTTGATGACAACTTAAAAATTGAAACGAAAAATGTCGAAGAGATTGAGTCTAAACTCGAATCACTGCCAATTTCGGATGGAAAACCACCTTCGTTTCCGTTTATCTTAGTGGACAGTAACAAGAAATGTGACGAAAACGAATTACGACTTTTAGCTGCTAAAATTCGTCAAGGATGCGGCGAGTCTAATTTAAAATCTCCGAGTGTAACTAGCATTCTTCAAAAAACTATGTCAGCTGAAAGTGCTGCGGTTTTGGAACGTTGGCGCAATGAAATGATTGCTAAATTAGGTGTTGATGGATTTGCAGCTTATCAAAAAGGTAGGCTAATCGGTATTAATTACAATACTAATTAAGTTGTAATTTTAACGGTATTTTTAATTTTATTTCAGAAACTTTCGACACTGGCTCAGCTGTACATAAAATGATTTGTGATTTCCTAACTGGACACTCAGAATCAGAAGTTGTTCAAGACGAAATCAAAGGCTATTGGAAATCTGTTTCGCCCGTCCTTTCTCACATTTCTCACGTAATATCATTGGAAAAACGATTCACTCATCCATATTTAAATTATGTTGGGGTAATGGATTGCGTCGCGAGTTATAAGTAAGAATAAGTTTAAACGTAATTAATGATTAAAGTTAATTCTCGTGATTAACTTTCAGGGGCACACCGTCGATTATAGAATGGAAAACGTCTCAAAAACCCAAACCTACATTAAACCGAACTTACGATAATCCAGTTCAATTAGCTGCATACTTGGGAGGGTGGAATTTCAGCCAAGAAACTAATAGCCAGGTAATGAATTTAAAGAAAAACAAGAAAAGTTTTTCTTTTTATTAATTAAAATGTTTAAAATATACTTATTAGCAAATCCAGCACGGCGTGATCGTTGTAGCGTACGCAAATGGAAATCCAGCTCATGTTCATCCCATGGATCAAGCAATATGTCGAAGTTCGTGGAACTTGTGGTTATCGAGATTAAGTGAATATTGGCAGTTTAAGAAAGCAAAATCACTCGAATACTCGTTGTAATCTAGCAATTGACAAATTAAAATCTTGTAATAAAACAACGACTAAATGCCAAGAGTTAATCCAAATTTTTAATTTTATCCCTCGTTTCGATTGATACATTGAAAAATATTCCAGTTTTTACGACTAAAACACAAAAATAAACATCACACATACAAAAACAAAAATAAATTTTCTTCGTGAATAAAACTTCACAAAGTGCAAAATACATTGTTATAGTTATTGAATTTCATCCATTATTCTCGTAGATTTGTCAGTAAAAAAATTAATTGAACCTGGGTAAACCTTGTGATATTTTACAAATTTTCGAAAAATTCTGCCGGTGTAAAACAAGAAACAATTGCTTTTGCTATGATGATCTTCGCAAATTTAATTTGGTAACGCTAGAGTATTTCTGACAAAACTTAACATTTAAAAACATGAAAACTTGCAAAAGCAAGAAGCTGCGTATTACAAATCAAATACAAATTCTGTTAACACAACATTTTCAATCTGAGTTAGCATTTTATTAGTTCATTTCAAAAACCAGGATTAAATTTTACGCGTATGTATGTGTTATTTTATTGTGGTCAAGTCACTATATTCTCCAAACTCCCAAATCACTTTTTAAAAATTACTTATTTTAACGTGTTGGAATGTCACAAATATTAAAACAATATGGTTCTTCAATTAATACTCATTACCCACTCTTCTCCCATATTTACTACCGGTTTGCGCACAACCAATATTTGCTTGTCATCCAAATATACAAATTCAAGTTTCTTCTTGCCTATAGCTGAAAATAGTCAAATATCGGAAATCAGTAAACTTATTATTTTCTATTAAGCATTAGTTTGTTCTTACTTTTGCTTTCTAATTGAACATCTGTCGGTCGTTTCTTTAACCCTAATACAACTAATCTTTCTAACCATGATCTGGTTCTGAATGTTTTTTTCAGGTTTAGATTTCTGAAAATAAATTTACACAACGTTAACCAATGTTCGCAACTCTAGATAAGAATATTTACCTAGTCTTTAAAACTCCGTTGTCGTACGTTATTGACAAAAATGTGAAGGCTCCATCTCTGTAATCGTAAGAATATCCGTCGTCGATATATAAAGTACCATTGGCCAGTCGTCCCTGAAGCAAAATCGATTTTAATTTTTTGCATTCTTTTTTAAAAATACTTCTGGTTAGTCATTTCCAAAACAAATTTACCGATTTGTCTAAAGCGACAATCAATGAGTATGGGTCATCTTGTCCCAACGACGCTGATCGACGAATCCTATTTTTTCTCGGCAAGATGGTACCTCCTCGTTGATAAAACGGGATCTAGAATAAAGCACACCATTAAAACATATCTAACAAAATTTCTAAAATGAATTTTACTTTGCTTTGAGTAACAGAAATTGTTGTGTAGCCTGGAACATCGTATTTGTCGTACATTTCAGCATCGTACCAAACCTTTGGTTTTACAAATTTCATTAATATAGCACCACCACCATCAAAATCTAATTATTATTACATCATCCGGAAAATAGACTTCAACTTTAGTATCACCAGATTGAACAACGGGTCGCACGAGAAGCGCTCTTCCTGTGTAACAATAATAACAAAAAAAATATTAATACGTTGACAATTTCATTATAACTATAATTTAAATTTCTATGTATACCAATCATAAATTGTTCGTCCAATCGGAAAGTGTTTGCATCAGCTGGGAATTCAACCCACATTGGTCTCATAACGGGCATTCCAGTCTTTTCATTTTCATAAAACAATGTGTACCAATACGGGAGAAGAGCATAACGTCGACGAACGGCGTCACGGATTATTAGTTTCGTGTCTTCTCCAAACAACCACGGTTCACGGCGAATAGTATCAATATGTGAGTGACTGCGCATGAATGGATGAAATGCAGCAGCCTACGAAGGTTGTCAAATTAAGTACTGCAGTTTATGTTAGAGAAGCCGGCAATATTTACTTGGTACCAACGTGACAATAATTCACTGCTTGGATTACGGAAAAATCCGCCTACATCCGATCCAACAAATGTTAATCCTGTAATGCTGAGTGAAAGGAACATAGGAGTGGTAAATCGCAAATGACTCCATTCAGCCATGTTATCGCCAGTCCAGATCGCACCTAAGCAAATTTTAAATTCAAATTAAATCTTACATTCAATTTTCTTTTCCATTTTTTTTTAGCAACGATACCATATCGCTGAGATCCTGCAAATCCTCCTCTGGTAAGCAAAAATGGACGATGTTTATTGCCGGATCGGCGAGCCAAACCCTCGAATGTTGACATTTGCTAATAAAAAAATTTTTTCTTTTAAATTACAATGTATAATAACAAACATCTCTCTTAAAAGAAATGCGAATGCAATCGCGCAAATTGCGCCTAGAAGAAATAAACTGCATTGACTAAAAAAGTGAAAAAGTAAAAGGCAAATGTACGAATAAATCGGAATATAATGAGTTCAAAAAGTAAATTAAAACACGCACAAACATCATGGCGTTAATGTTATGAATATCTCGATGTTCCCAGTCGCCAAAATGTCTGCAATCTTTGTGCATCGTAACTTCTGGTCCGTTGAAAACTGAAGGCTCGTTCATATCATTCCAAATAAATAACGATAACGAAGATCCTTCGTGTTGATCCAAAGAAAACTTAGACATCCAATATTCACGAACTTCGGGATTAAAAAAATCCAACCAACTCGACGAACCAGGCCAACACCAGCCTAAAATATAAATAAGAATACAATATTCTCCAAATGAAGACTTAAATATTTAGCCTGCCTTCATAATCATTTCCATCTTTATTTTTAACGTAATATCCTTTAGATGATGCCTCTTCGTGCAAGAAATAACCGTGCTCTCGTTTGATGTGTGGATCTACTATAATTACTAATTTGCGTCCTTTTGCTGTCAAGTTTGCAGTCATTTCCCTCGGGCGGGGAAATTTGACCTTATCCCACGTTAAGTATCTAATAAAATAATCTCAATGTTAGCCTTCGCAACAATAAATTTTTCTTAATGTATTTCAGACTTACTTTTTACCATCGGTGTGTTCAATATCGAGCCACAACATGTCGTAAGGAATATCATGTTCATCGTAACCGGCATCTACATTGTTCACA
The DNA here is from genome assembly GCA_034696085.1 of Stigmatogaster subterranea. Lineage (NCBI taxonomy): Eukaryota > Metazoa > Arthropoda > Chilopoda > Geophilomorpha > Himantariidae > Stigmatogaster > Stigmatogaster subterranea. The sequence continues at coordinate 13,062 of JAQIWS010000013.1, forward strand.
TCTTCTTCGTCGTTAAAGTTCCAACGACAGTTGTGAAGACCCAAAGAAAAATACTACGCGACAACCCACGTTTGGTAACTACGAATACAAAACTGATTTGGTATATCTTACGGATGGCAATTGAGTAGTTCCAGTTAATCTCGAATATTGTTTGAAAACTTCAGGAGCGGAAGGTCCCAACATGAAGAAAACATCAATGATTCCACTCTCGGACATCCAATGCGTGTCCACCTGGGCGATTCGCGTTTGACCCTTGACAAAGTCAACAAGGCTCAACATGACATTTTGCTGTTAACAAAGACAAAATGCACAGAAGTGTTATATGAACCACACACACACATACTCGGCGTTCGCATTATTGTTAAATGAATTGAAAAAAAAATAAAATTAAAATGCCAATGAGTGTTTATGCCAAAATAAAAAATGAAATAGAATAAAACAAAATAAAATTTTGAATCAATTTTAAGTGATATGTTGGTGCAGAAGCCGTTCGCCCTCCATGCTCATGCAAGTGATTCATGTGAAATTATCCGCAACACTCTATGGTACCTGTTCTGAAATGTAGTCCACGTCAATCCAAGTTTCAGCTGCGTTCAGCCAAAACATTCCTAGAGTTCTCGTTTTGCTGCAAAAAAAAAATGAAAAATTATTTTTCAGTATAGTACATAGCATTTTAAAATTTCTTAGATCTTTTAACCCAACCTGTGCGCAATCATGTACGGTATCGATGCGTATAATGCCATGAGGTTGTCAATTTCATATTCAAATACATCTAAATTGTATAAACGGTATGGATCTATTCCCCTTTAAAAAACAGAAATAATGATTTAAAAAAATAATTATTAGTATTGTAATGCATTTGTAATCATACTTCGTGCTTTTTAAGGCGAAATGGTCCGCGTGTTCTGGTATTCCATAAACTGCTTCAAATCCAACAAAAGAAAAATCCAGACCAATAGACGCGGGTCCTGCAGATTGCAAAATAATTCAGTAAAATTAAAATATTTGGCAAATTGCTTTCTTAAACTACCTCTGGGTTTTGAATCTGTATGACTTTTAAACGTTTCCGACCACATGCCCTCTTGATTATCATCTTCTGAACCTTGAGCTTGTTCTTCTTGAGCTTCCCCATCAGCTTCCCCATTAGGTTTGCTTTACGAATACAGAGCAATTAATATACACTACTCTTATTATTTTTTTGGCTTATGTTACGTTTCAGGCTTTGGTCTGTAGTGTTCAAATTGCATCAACCCATTGGGATTGACGCTAGTGAGCAATTCTCCTCGCGAATACAAATCTATTCTAAAAGGTTTAGCTGTCAACACTATTTTATTATCTCCAAACGTCGCAGTAATACTATTTTCATCCTGACTTTGAATTTTCAACCTGCAACAACCATCATCATCAATACTTTATAATTTCGCAAGAAATTGTTGAACTTACGCTTGTTGTTCGGGGTCGCCAATTAATGCAGCATTTGCCTCAAATCGTGGGTACATTGGTTCTACTTCATTAATACGTAATCTGACTGTATTATCTATTAAAGCAAAAAGTTGCATTTTGAATGTGATTCCATTTTTTTTGTTGAGTATGTGTCCTTCTATATTTGTAGGGCTTGTTTTCAAAGAATTGATTTGAAACTCAAACGGAGACTGTCCGGGTTGTATCGCTCGGTTTCTCCTAAAAGAGTAGTTAAGAAATTTTTTACGGTTAGAATCTGTTTTGCACAATTTCTGTTTTGTTTACTAAAAATCAATAAATGTTTATGTTAATTTCCTTACTTGCAAAATGAACTCTGCTCACACGTTTTGAAATTGTTTCTGTCGACACCCAGTACACAGGTTAAAAGCAAAGCGATTGTAAATAATAAAGAAAGCATCATCCTAAAATAAAAACAAACAAACCGTTATATTTATTTTCAGAAAAACAAATAAATGTAATTTCATCAAAAAATTAATTAACTGAAAGTTGTACAACTTCAACGGTGTAAAACAATTTAGAAAATACAATAAAATTAAATTGTGTGCATTCGGAACTCTCTACGGTCCTTATCCCTTTAATAAAAGTCCAAGATAGGGGTCACCAAAAAATCAACGGGTACGGAGTATTTTTAGAAATACACCTGAAATTTTCCCGGAACAAAGAATTTTCTATAATAACTAAAGATTACTCAATTTTTTACTATGCCAAACTTTCATCTGAATTTTTTGCGAATTTATCTTACGCTTGCACCTCGAAAACTTGTCTATTTTTATGACGCCGGCTAAAATTATCCGGTTATAAATTCGCCACTCACCTATCGCACGTGGCCATATTGAATGCCATTCGTACATCACTCGTGGACTCTGGCGACAAATTTTAAAACTAATTACCGGAAGATCGAGTCATCAAAGTTAGACCACGTTACCATTACATCATCGTTGACAACTAACGGATGTGACGTCGTTAAGCTTGACCCCTTTAAAGCTCTGGTGAAAAAGTAAAAATTTAATATTTTGTTTTTAAGAGGATTTGTTTATCGGCGACATTTAGACGAGTATTGAGATTTGAATGCTTACAAATCGTCAAAAGTAAGGATTTCTGCGTAGAATTCTTGTGCACTTGAAATTCATCCAAAATGTTTGTGGAGGGCGCCACTGGTTATTTCAGTGCCAATAAAATTGGCATCTTTTCGTGTTTCCACGGTCGTTTTGGTAATATAGAAAAGCAAAGAGTGAAACTATTTAATCGTATCACGAGTGAGTTATCCGCTTCGTTAACGTCACTCGTTTTTGAAATATGGATAATCTAAGTAAATGCTTGACAATGGCTATTGCTTTGTAAACATATCTCAAATTGTAAGTATGACGCGACAAAAAATGTTCAAGTTACGAATCTCGTTCTGTGATTTATTGAGTTTAACTTTAAATTTTACTACGACTGTAAAATGTCGTTGTTCTGAATCCAAATTATTCTGGTTCTATGATTTTTGAAATAATTTATTTCGTTTTTTTAATTGTAATTTTTCTTATTTCTTTATTTTGAAGGCATCTCATGAGTTCCAAACCAAGAACTCAAGGCTCTACAAGTAAACCGGTTATAAAGAAATCTCTTAAAGTTCGGTCATCACGCTATACCTGTCAAGAACGCTTAGCTTGTCGTGGACCTCATCCAGAAGCTCACTATCGCTGTCACGAGTGCGAATCCTATCAGTGTGAAGCATGTGAAAGCGTCCTTCACGAAACTGCTAAATTTCTCTTCCACGATCGTATTCGTTTAGAATCACCCGCTCCCGAATTGCTATGCCAATGGGAATGCTCTAGCAAAAATTACGCCGACGTACATTGCGAGAACTGTAACAAAAATCTTTGTAATCATTGTGATGCTGTGACTCACTCGCAAGGAAAAAAGAAATCACATGTACGAGTGCCTTACCAACCGGACTCGATGATCGAGTTAGAAGATGCATTTAGCAGTTTACAACAAATGACGTCATTTTCATCCTTCACCGCCGATGATGCTCAATCAAATTTGACAGCTAACCACTCTTCGTGCAACGTTCCCGACGTTGCCTCCGCGGCAGCGATCATTGAAGCATCGTCGTTGCAAGTGGACAACGTTAAGACAATGGCGACTGATGTTCAAAGTTTTCTTTTAGTCGATAAAGAAGAAGTGTTGCAGGTGTGATTACTGACAAAATACTTACTTTGTGGATTAGTAAATAATTAAATTAATTATTATAGGTGGATAATGCAGAAGATTTTAAAGCTAAGTTAAATGTCTCCGAAGATGTTAGTGTTAAAGTAGTTTCGATTTTTGGTAACACGGGCGAAGGAAAATCCCACACTCTGAATCATGTTTTTTTTAATGGGAAAGAAACTTTTCTTACCTCACCGTCTACCGCAACTGCCACAATAGGAGCTTGGGCAGCATATGACGCAACTAGAAAGGTTGTTGTATTAGATACCGAAGGATTACTTGGGGAATCTCAAAACGCAAATAAACGAACGCGTCTTTTACTTAAGGTACACAAAATTATAGAATACTGTATACCATGTAAATATTGTATATTACTTTTTTTTCTCTGGAACTAGGTGTTGGCGATTTCGGATGTTGTAATTTATCGCACTCGAGCAGGCCGATTACACAATGACCTCTTCCAATTTCTTGGTGATGCGTCGGCGGCGTATGTTAAACATTTCTTACAAGAATTGCGCTCAGCTTCGAAACGTTGTAATTTTGACGGGCCTCTGTCTTCACTCGGTCCTGTTGTGATTATATTTCACGAGACTCAACACACGGACTGCTTGAAAGAATGTAATGTTGATATAGCATTAAAAACAAAAACAATTCTTACTATACTATTTTTATTATTCGTTTAATCGTGTAGGTGAAGGAAAGACACCTGAAGAGCAATTAAAACAGCGATTTCATGATTTAGTTAATTCTATGGATGCATTTAGCGCTATCGAATACGTTGGTATACAAACGACAAAACCTCCGACAAACTTCGAAAAGCTTCAAAAAGCTGTGACAAAACAACTTGAAAACTCCACGATCCGTACACCAAGACGACTATCAATTATTTTCCATGCTCTGAAGACTTTAAATGAAAAATTTATTGGTGACATCGAGAAAACCGTTCCCAATATGTTTCCTGATCAATATTTCACATGTTCTACTCTCTGCCTGGCATGCAATGCACGTTGTACCAACAGTATGAATCACAGCAAAGATGGTATAGGACACGTGAGTCCGGCGAAATGTAAATACGAGCATCAATTTGACAATAGAATTTTCACATGCAAGGTAATTCTACGGTTATTACAAATTATATTAAGGACCTAAAAATAATGTGCGTTGTTTGAATAGAAATGTTACGAGCAAGGTCGTGAAATGATAGTTGTTCCCAAAACGTCAGCGTCTACCGATTCTACTTGGGTAGGTCTCGCGCGGTACGCGTGGTCAGGGTGAGTACCACTTTACGTTTTTACAAAAATAGTTAAACTAATTTTTACTTATCGTTTTTTCTCCCAGCTACGTATTGGAGTGCTCAAGTTGCGGCATTATCTACCGAAGTCGCCAGTATTGGTTTGGCAATAGAGATCCCGTAGAAACAGTGGTTCGAACTGAAATTGAGCACGTGTGGCCAGGAGTACGCAATAATAGTCTGGTATTTTAAACACCAATTTGATGTAATTTTATTTACAGGGCAGTTTGGTGCTTCAGGGAACTCACAATGCGGCGTGGAAAGTAATCGAAAGTGTGTCGTATCTATCAAACACCGTGAGTAGTGTAAGTTCCAAACCTAGTAAAATGTTAGCGAACTGGGTAACTGATCAAGTAGCTCCCGCATATTGGGTACCAAATTCTCAAATTACGGTGAGTAAAGTATATATTTTTTCCCCAATTACTTCTGTTTTAATATTTCTAAATTTCAGAATTGTCATAAATGTGAAAAAGAATTCGGAGAAACAGATAGTAAACATCACTGCCGAGCATGTGGCGAAGGATTTTGTGAAGACTGTTCTTCTAAATCTCGACCAGTACCTGAACGCGGTTGGGGTAACGCACCAGTTCGAGTATGCGACGACTGCTACAATAACTCAGGTAAATATCAAATCTCCGGAAAAACTATTTAAAAAATCATAACAATATTATCACATTTTTCCTGGATTACAACTGCACACAACCATCTTTCTATCTTAGCCGACGTAATACCCAATGAAAGCACCTGTTTAGATTCTGCAGGTAACCAACCCGCTGGTGCTACCAAAGACGGTCAAGAATTATTACCCCGCAAAGTAACCGAAGTTATTCAGAATACTTTAGGCACCGTCGCTTCCGCTATTGATTATCCCTTCGGTAAAAAAAAATTTTTTTTTTAATGTTTCAATCACAAAATTACAATTTATTCTCGTTTTAGACATGATCAAAGAATCCGCGCGACCAGCGTATTGGGTTCCAGATCACGAAATAACTCACTGTGCCGTGTGCAAAGTTGAGTTTAATTTGAGAATAACTAAACATCACTGCAGAGCTTGCGGAGAAGGTATTTGTGATGGATGTTCCGCAACGTCGCGCCCAGTGCCCTCTAGAGGATGGGATGCGTGTGTTCGTGTATGCGATACGTGTAAAAAGAAAGATGTCCTTTAATGATGATATGTAGTCGTGAGAAAATTTAATAATGACGATGATTTTTTTACACCGATAAATTTTACGAACAGTGAATATTTTTTCTTTTCTAAACATTGATTCAATTTCTTAAATCTGGAAGATATCACATAAATTAACGACAAAAATTAATTGAATTAAATTTTCTAAAAAAACAAAACAGAAATAAAAATCCGTTAACGGATTGTTTTTCGTTAGACGCCATTTTTTTTGTAAAATTGTTTCGCTTAATAACCTGTAGATGTAAACATTTATATGTGTAAACTAAAATGTAACTAATTTTAAAACTGTGGGAATAAATTTTAGTTAATCTATTGCGCTATTTATTACGAGAAAACAAACTTAGACTAATTTTATTTTCCGAAAAATCAACGTGTGATTATTAGCTGGCATTTCTTCCATAATTTCTAAATGAAGTCCATTTTCATCCGCTAACTTGGATAACTCGTCGATATCGTGTATTCCAAACTCTTTATTCATAGTCTTAAGATGTCGGTCAAAGTTTACATTACTCTCCGGAACGAGCTTTCCGTGGATCGAGTACGGACCGTACGTAATCAGCATTCCTTTAGGCTTCAATAAATTCCCCGCCGCTCGGAAAAGTCCTTCGGTACATTTGAATGGACTTATATGAATCATATTAATGCACAGAATAAAATCGCAGGATTCTGGTTCCAACCGACAATTCGCCCATTTGTCAAACGGTTGCGTAACGTCCACCTGAAGAGGACGTTTGATATTTTTGTCCCGGGATTCTTCAATATACGCATCAATACTGTCCAATAACGATGGTTCTACTTCAGTAGGCTGCCAAGTAACGTTGGGGAAAAATTTCGATAAGAAAGAAACGTGCTGTCCTGTTCCAGAAGCGATTTCCAATGCAAATTGCGGTTTTTGTTGGTCGACATATTTCGTCATCACATCGAGAATTGGTTGCTTGTTGCGTTCAGCTGCCATAACTGTATGCTTGCGTCGATCAGACATTACTCTTTTGCAACTATAAATAGATAAAAATAGTTAACTGATTAGAAAAATTTTGTAACAGAAATCACGAATTATTAAATCATTAGATTGTAGATAACTAAGGACAACAGCACTTTTTGGTTCTCGTTCAATCTCCAAAATAAAATTGTTAATTACGTTTAATAGTTTAATTTAAAGTTTTAAATAACATACCCAGCTTGGAAGATAAAAGCAGCTGCAAATTTATAATAAAGCTTTGACTTGAAAAACATTCCAACTGTCTTTTCTCAGAATTACTACAAATTGAATAATTACCATTGGGCTCAATTATTCGGAATTCAAAAACTATTTCAGATCCTACTCACCCAATTTAATTCGAAGTTTTATTGCTTAAGCGTGACAAAAACTGTTTTGTCCTAAATTTCTCCCTGATCAAAACTCTTTCCATCATTTCGATATCCGGTGTAACCTACAAACATCTTTATTTTTATTTTTATTTTTTTATGCTAATTAATTCGATTTTTTTTTTAGTCCCTACTGCGTCAAGCTAATACCTAAGTTACTCAGAACCCATGACATTTCTGTATTAACTGGAGTATCAATGGATTTTAACCAGATTATCATGTCACCATTTTTGTCACCTTAGAATTAAAGGATTTTTAGTGTCATTTTCAGCACTGGCCACGCTTTAAACTAAGCAAAATAAACATAGGAAAATTGCTCTCAGGATGTTGAAATGTTATTTACTACTAATTTTTTTATTGTGCAGGGTTGATAAAAGTTTAATTCAAGATAAACATTCCTACAGTTAAGAAAATTTAACAACCATTGATTAGACATAAAAGCGGACAATCTAAAAATGAAATCATACTAAAAATAGTTAATTTTTGTTGAAACAAGATAGAATTATAAAACGAACAATAGTAATAATTTCGATAAGATAAATTAAAATTAAAATAATTTTCTTGTCTAACCACATCCTCATTTTAATGTCTAAGCTGTCATTCATTTTATTAACGCTTGTATAAATTTAATAAACCACACTACAATTGACTCAAACTCACTCTCTACTTATACTACACTTACTTACACAAAATTCCTTATTGAAAATATCGAGAAAAAAGCACAAAAAACAACCTAAAACGCAAATGTTTCGATGTCAGCGCAACATAAAATAAGCCTAACCGCGCAACTGCGGAACTTTTTTTCCCGTCGAGTGCAGAAATCAATCGGCAGATGTCAGCACTCGCAATAAGCAGACGATAGCAACAAAATATTCAATAAATCCGCAATATAGCAGGGTAGAGGTTCAGTAGGCCCAGCAGCAACGCTCAACGGACGTAGTTATAAAGTTCGACGACAAAATTTCTCTACTTTGCCCCTCAACTATCCAAATTCATTACCGGTAAGACGATACTTTTACACAGTTCGTTTGCCCGCTTAGCGTTTTGTTTACCGCAACTTCTCAAGTTTTCTACGGAGTAATTATTTTCCACATTGTGTAAACACTAACTTTGAATACCGTCCGTCATTTATTTAGTCTTAAAGTCTATTTTCGTGATTTATTTCTCTAGATTATTATTATTATTCATAAACTGGGAAAATTTTGATTGATTTTTACGAGGAACCAATGTGATTTTTACATATCATATTATTTTGATTAGATTACACGCTGTTTTTAGCTCGAAATTACATAAAATTTCGTGTTTTCCTTTTTTTTAATTATGACCGATCACTTAACTCATATTTCACAGAATATTCACGTTTAATTTAATCTATACCTAAATTTAAGCACGCCATGAGAACGTGACGTCAAACACCAAAATTTATATCGTTCTTAATACTTTAATTCATGACATTTTCATTACATTATACATAAAATAATACGCACGAATGTAATTTCCATCGCTAACAACTCACCTGGTCGCAAAATACATCTCGTAACCTGAATAAACGTCGACGCGCACAAAAATTCCGCGTAATGTGTTCATTTCACCAAAGACTTATTTATAATAAGCTGAACTTGACGAACTTTTCAATAAGATCCTTAATTATTCGATCCTATTTTTACAGCTATTACAATTCTAATACAATCATTTCATTATATTTAATTCATCTTTTATCTATAAATTGACGTCTTCATCTTTTTAATCGTGAATTATACATTTTTACAAGAGATCATTCGCTTAGATCACGTATAACTTTTGTGTACTGTAAAATTACAATCTTAGTTTCATTTCATGTTTCCGATGTCGATTTATTTTCCATTTTTATTACAATTTAACAATTTCCGCGCGATATTGTGTTCTGAAAATGGACAAGAAAAATATTTAACGACTTCTGGTCGAAAAATTAATACCGTACTCAGAAGAAATTTTCATTTTCCCGGGTTTTTTTTTTCCATCGCCTTTACTATTTAGGCATAAATCATTTTTGACATTTAAAAAGAAAATTCCAAATTCCAAACTGACTTGTCAAAAATTGTTAAAAATTTAAACATTTTCGCAAAATCAAACCCGTTTTATAAAGGTATAAAAATGTATGCAAAATAAGTAACGATTCCGACATAACTTAACTGCAAGCAGGATAAGCCGACCACTTTAAAATTTAAAACATCCTAAATCGTAAAACGCGATTACGAAAAAAGTGTTTTAAGTGCCTTGACCGCTTCAATTAATAATTTATGTTCTGACTCAATGTTTCTTCTCACCAGAACGAAAAAAAATCACAATTATTTCCGTTTGATTAACAGCAATCAACTCTTTAAAATGCGTTAAACATTAATTAACATTTTGACGACTCTTCATCATTTTCCCCCATTACACTACCAATAAAATAAAACAAGCGCATCACGATGCTATTATTAATTATTAAGCAAAATAAATTAAAATAAAATAAAATAAAATGTGAAGCATGATGTCCTTGTGTTTCGCTTTAAGGAACCGCGGATGTAAATCAATCTCATCTTGAATAAATTTTAAACTACACGATTATTCACTTTTCCACTTTCATAGAAGTGGTATTGTAAGGTAACTTGTTGGGAAGAATATTTTAAAATCTTGGTTTTTTTTAATTTTTTGGTGTTAACCCTGAATTTCCACATTGCGCGTAAATGTCACGCATGCGCAAAGTTTGAGTTAGGAAAGCGCAAAGCGAGTTTTGCAAGTTTCAAATGGTCTTTGTAGTTAATTATACGGTTGATTTTAATTTGAGGAAAATCAGGGTATAAAAAAGAGATAAAGGGAGTTAAAAGTTTGCGTCTACATTTTTTAAATACTCGATTAACGCAAGCGTCCTACGTACTGAGTAATTTCTCGCAATTTGACAAGAGTTGCCGTCTATGACAGGAAATGAATAAAAGGGTGAATTGGGAGAGAACAAAGATGATATAATGTCACTTGTTAGTGTACGATGGATCACGCCAAAAATAATAAAACATTAACCCTTTAAACAGACAATCGTAAATAGTCGACGTGAAATTACGCATTAAAGATAAATACAGACGAATTTGTTTTCATCGAGCATTTCATAGTTTTTATTACGATTGTGAACTTAGATATTTATGTTAATGCGGATTAAATTTTTCGGTGATTGGCAGACGGTGCCGCTTTATTTTAATTTGCAGAATTGGCAAATTTTATAGTTTTGTTGTTAAGTTTATATGGGAATTGGGTGATATTTTGGAAAATTTTGATAATTTCACGCAAAATCCGTAAATTCAAACAAAATTTTTTCTTAAAATTTTGTAAAATCGCAAAAATTTGAAAAATTCATTTTGGTTTTCACTTTGCCATTTGCGAAAACTTCTTAAAACCGATATTGCTAACAATACTTACAGTATACGCAGTAGTTCATTCAAATATACCGTGAGAAAGTTCAAAAAATTTTGAGCTAATTTTAAGCAATTTCCGAGTCAAGCATCATTTACCTTCCACCTGCGAAATACATCAAATAAACGACATTCACGAGTAATAGTTTGAATATTATTGCGCAATACCAAAATGCATGTCAAGGCTGCGTGATCTTCAGGTGATTTGTGTTTACCACAGTACAGCTGTAGCATTCCTAACAGGTCAGCAACAATGATATCACAGACTGCTTATTTTTTACAAATTAGCTGAAAAAATGCATACGCTTAAATTCAGACGGGAGCAAAAATCACATAATGTAAAGTTGTTATATTGCTCATTCATCTTTCCACACAATCAAGAGATCAAATGACGCAAAAGAGGATATTGCTATCACGAGGAAGCGCAGCACTGGTCACACGGGAAGAGAACAATCCTTTATGTCCTGGTATATAAATCTTAATACACACATCACACAGAACCGCAAATGACTGGTTAGTACAAGTTTCCTCGTCAACCCAATCATCAAATACCAAACGTTACCCTTTAAAATGCCATCACAGCTTAATTAAATCTTTTAACTTACATCACCATCATCGCACAACCGCAATTTAACGTGTTTCTTGAATGAATAGTCAAGCTTAACACCTCGTTTCTCTGAATTTTGAGGTGTTCCCAACAGGAAATTATACCGCACTTTTTTTTCTTCAAAAAAACGAGAACATTTACTACCGCACACATCCACTGTCCACACATATATTACATCGTATTTTACGCTTGTTTGCTTTTATAAGTGGCTCTGCCATACTTTGCCATCTGTGGATTTCAATTGGCAACAGGTGGTAAGATAAAATATGAGTTGACAAAAGGGCCAAACTAATGCCATCACATTTGTCCAATGCAAACAAGGGAATATTTCCACGAAAAAGACAGAGGAAAAAATTTTATTTTTATTTTTTATTTCAGATCGGAGGGTTATGTGAACATGACGAACTCAATCAACGATGAACAAAAAGGAGATTTTCTTCTTGCTCGCTTGTTTTGTGTTTTATTTGGCTGTTGGAGGCGTCGTGTTTGTTTATTTTGAAAATGGAACTCCTGAGTCGACTGATGATAGTAATATACGAGATGTTAATTTTGAAGTTACAAGTAAGCTTAAAGTCGTCTGAATATAAGATATAATTTTGTGTAACCTATATTTTTTTTTTTTAGCGTTTTGGAGGGGTGCCGTCCATGATAACATGACGATTGAAGAAGTGTGGCATCTGGCGAGCGGTCTTTTGCAAATATCAACGGAGAGAATTGTGCTTAATCAGACGATTAGAAATTGGGAATTTTATGATGGGTTTTTCTTCGCGATGACAGTTATTACTACGATAGGTGGGTATAAAAAAGAAAAATAATACGAAGAATTGGATTTTTTTTTTTAAACTTTTCTTTCTTCAGGATATGGCCATCTCGCGCCCATTTCAGTGGGCGGACAAATTTTCTGCATATTTTACGCTCTGTTCGGAGTTCCCATGACGGGAATTTTAATTGCGGGATTTGGAAATTTCTTCAGTGCTATTTTACTACGGGCACACGAAAAAAGCAAAAGCAAAAATTCCAATGCCAAAAGGTCTTTAATAGTGAATACGATTTTATATATCATACCAGGCATGATTGTTTTTCTATTCTTGCCTGCCGTCGTTTTCGTGTTTTTGGAAGAGTGGTCTTATTCGGAAAGTTTTTACTACGCTTTTATTACGCTCACTACTATCGGATTTGGAGATTTTGTCGCTGGCAGTAAGTTTTCGTCTTTTTTTTTTCTCTCTTTCTCACTTTAAAATTGCGGTAAATATCAAAAGCGCACCTGGATGAGTAATTTTTCGTGACGTCACTAGACAAATATTTCGAGTTAATTTTAAAAAGTGCTTTGAAGTTTAAATGTGAATAATAAATAAAAAGTGAAATATTTTTTTCTTTCGTTATTTTTACGCACCTACGTAGGATAATAAAATCAGGTGAGAGAGCAATTACTAATTGGAATTTATTATTGCAGATAAACTGGACCAAATTAAAATTTGTGTCTTGAATTTTAATATAATTTTATTACTCTGTCCTTTTTAGCCGGCAAAGTAGTTGCGATGGAAAACCGTTGGATTTACCAAATAGGCCTTACAGTGTGGATCATTTTTGGCCTCGGATATCTCTCGATGATGTTTAATTTTATAAGCAAAGCCATGAAATCAAAACCAATGCAAAGAATTAATCGGACTGTCGGAAAAGGATTTCGACAAACTCAACGTCTCATCTCCAAAGAAATGGAAGAATTTATTCGTGGTATGAATGATTATTCCATCAAAGTGCAGGTACACTATAATAAATTATACAGTAAACGCCACTGATTTAAATACAACTTCAATTTTTAATTGTATTTCAGCCAAAACGCTCAAAGACGATAAAACGTATTCAGAGCATGCCAGTTCTATGGAAAAAATCATCAATGCTCGAAATTGGTCGAAGTTACAGCGACTCAGAATTATTGAAATCGAAGCAGAAACACGACTTCAGCACTATGCAATACGAAGCCAACACAAACACGATGGGTTTTATAATTCATTTAGCGAAAGCTCTCGCATTTGGCGATTTAGGAATGGAACACGATACTGTAAGCACTTGCTCGCATAGTTGTCGATCAAGTTTACTCAACGTATTAACTGAAACCATTCGACACGCGTCGAGACGGAACAGTATTTGGGAAAATTCCACTTCAAATTTATCGACATTATACTCTCCCCTCAGTCGACAAAGTTTAAATCGTCGAAGCTGCGATGTATTGACGCCGAGTAAATTTTCGGCTGTTTTAGACATTCCCTCCGAAGTTCGCCAACCTCGTCGAAAAAGTGACATTCCGTCATGGCATCAAAGATCGTTTACAAAGTTGGAGGGTGTGTGCGAAATTGAACCAACGCACAAACCTCGACGTTTATCCAAAGAACCTAATTCTAAAACTGCGTCGCAGGAAATCGAAGAACTCCTTCGTGACCTGCAGCATGTAGAACAGATTTGGAATTCACAACAACAACAGCAGCAGCAGCAGCAACAAACTAATTCATCAATTTCAAATGGAGCGCCATCGAGCCGTCAAACACAAACGCCATCTATGAATCACATTAACATTCCAATAATAAATACACCTGAAGACACTTCAAAGGATAAGGATAAAGATAATGATAAAGATTATAATAATTATAATACTTGGCTGTAAAAAATTACATATTTTTTTAATTAAGTGCCTGTGAAATAGTCATCACGTACCTGAAAATTGTGTCACCGTAGAAGAAAAAGATTTCCTCGTAGAAAATATTAATTGGATCCAGTCTCTCAGTTAATTTATAATTCAAGGAAATAGATACCTTGAATTAATTATCGTAGTTAGGAAATTGTCATATCGCGTAATAATTTGTTATTTAAGTTTTTACGAATTAAGTTTTAGTCGTACTTTATTTTGACATTACTTTTGTAGTTAAGACTTGTTTGTAAAATAATATGGTAGCTACTTCAAATGCCAAAATGAAATTGAAATAAAAGTAAAAAGAGAAAAAGAGAAAATGAAAAAAAATTCGCCGTCTTTACAGCCGCGTTAAAACAATAAATTGTACAGAATTTTTTTCAAAACGAGAAAAAGTTTACACACTGTGTATTTTGATTTGCGTGCTGTTGTTGTATAATTTGAGATACATAAACACTTGCTAGAAAAACCTGAGTACGCCTCCACCCTCCCTCCCTTCCTTGAACCTAAAAAGAATCACAAACCAGAGTGTTTAAGACAAACCACGCTTTGAATCACGAAATAAAATTTTAGTGCCTTAAATGGTTGGATTTTAATCAACGATTTCAAATTTCTCATTTTTAAATGGAATGTTATAATTATTATTCAGTTCTACAAAATTTTTCTGCACTGTCGATCATAAAAGCTAACATTTTTTAAGCTCTACGAGTAATAATAAATATATTCTGTACACTATACAGCAAACTGCAATAACTAACAGCAAATTGTAGTAACTAAAAATTGAGCTTCAAGTTCATTACCAATCAAAAGTAGTCAAAATTCAAGTTTGAAGAATAACGGATAAATTTTTGTTGAAATTGTTGCTAAAAGGTATACAATTCCGAGACATACTAAGATATTTCGATGGTAAATTCTTTCGTGTATAAAAACTTGTCAAAAGTTGCTAAATAGAAGACGAGAATAAAAACTATCAGAAAATAAAATTCAAAAGTGAAAAAATAAAGGCACTTCAGGTTTATAATCATTGAAATAGAGTCATAACCGTCAAAATAAATCCTTAAAAAGAAAATCTTTTCGCGTTTCACAACTCGATTAATTACAAAAATTGGTCCGCTCGCAGTATTTAAAATTTACTAGGTCTTTTAGCCATGTCTTAAAATAAACATAAATCCACGTCAAAATTAAAAATTTCAATAATTATAACAAAAAGTAACCTAAATAAAAACACACAGTTGATGGAGTAATAATAATAAAAAATAAAGAAAATGAGAGAATAAAATCAAATTTTAAAATCATAAAAGAGAGTCCTGTCTTCAAAAGAAATTAATTCTACATGTCTATTCATTGGCAGCATCTTCATTGGCTAAAATTTCAAATAGATCAATAAGGTTCTGCAATCCGATCAAATATCCATCTTCATGACTCCCGACAACCCAAGGGCTACTGTGATCAACATGAACACCTTCAGGTAAGAGATGAGATTTGGCAAAGTCGATCATCCACACGCTTGATCTTTGATAGTTATGCACAAATAACAACGAGCTGCCAATCAACTAGAAAATGCAACAAAATTATTTTAGAGTCGTAAATATAAAAATTCCTTCGTATTTAAAAGTTTACTTCGTAATTTGAGAAGAATTCGGAAACGTCCAGCGTAGCTCTAATGGCTTTCAACCTTTGTACATATTTGGCCTTAAAAGATTAAGTTCATGTTAGATCGACAAATTTCTCAATTTAAGATATTGGTTTGTTTTTTAAATTTAATTCAATCCACTTACAGCTGTTCCCGGGTACCCATTTAAAAAATCACGGAACGCGCTCAAAACTTGTTCCTTAGTCTTCGTAGTTTTAAAATCTTTACTAGTCTTTCCATTCCCTTTCTGCAAAAATACAAAAATTTTGAAATAAAAATATTTTTAGTAGATTAAAAGTGTAATAAATAAAATTTGCAATTTATTACAATCTACGCCACTTGTTGGCGATAATATAATACGTTTTGCAAAAACAAGATCGAGTATATCAGTAAGCAACACATTCCTGCAAACAAACACCACAGCTGAAACACGTGACAAATTAAGATAAATTCCGCGTTCCTTTCTCCACTCGAATAAATGCAATTGCAGCAGATGGTACTGCCACCCACGAGTTTTTTCTAAAAATATATTTTCACAGTTGTGTGCTGACGCAAATTATTTGTTCGTAAACAACTTACTTGCAAAACTATAAAAGGAACGAAAATTTGCAAATGCGCATTAATCGATCTTGTTTTCGTTCAAAAAATATGTTCTTTACAAAACTCAATATCTACAAAAAATCAAGATCTAATATTACCTTCATCCCTTCTATCCTGAAACCGAGTGTGGCAGTTGAGGAAATCGTTTCCCGCCACACCATATACCTAGGTTTGGTAACACCCTTTAGCATATGTTCCTCAGGAGTAGGTGCATTTGGATCAACTTGAATCATTTTTTCATACATGTCCTTTAAAAAACGATCAATCACAATTAAAAAAGTAATGATAAATGTTATATAATTATGTAATTTTTTCCGTTTTTACCTTCCTGAGTTTTGGTTTCTCTTTGGCTTTGGCCAGCTCTTCTTCCAAATAAGTACGCACACCCAATTTGCAATCCATCACGCAAGGATTTTCAAAATCACCCAATAAATCTTGAAGTCGAATATATTCTACAATCCAAAATTTTAATAAATATTACTATACCATTAACATTTTAAAAATATTTTTCAACATACTTTCGCCTTCTTCTCCCACAACTTGTCCTTTGTAATCGGGTACGTACGGCCGTAACATATCTTTGCACAGCGTTTGTAAACATTTTTCTTCTTTGGGACAAAGCTTTTTCAAAATAGTTCCTTGGTCTCCAGCTTTAAAGCTTCCTATTAAAAATATAACAAATAAAATTGCCGCAATTAATGATCATGTAAATAACAATTTTCAACGAGGAAAAAACGTCATTCTTTATTTCACGGCCACGAATATAAGGAATTATCCTTATAATTTACTGCCTGCAAATGACTCGCTTTTGCACTAAAATAAAAATTATCACGGAAAAGGACTAGAAATCTTATACTATAATTAATCACGTAAAAACAATTTACTCCGTACTTACAAGAAAACAAAAAAAATTTTACAAAACGTTATGCTAATAAATAGCATACTTAAAAAGGGATTAATCTCAACTCAATGTACTTGAATTTAAAATTTACCTTGATGTCCTGCAAGTTGAACCCATGGATATTGTTGTTTCTTGTATGTTTGTACAAACGGAGACCAATGAACGATATTTCTCACTTTCCTCCATCCTGAACTCTGTTAAAACAAAAAGATACGTTAATCTTAACCAGTCACGGATATTCATTTCCTTTCAAAATAACCAAATAACAGTATTTTTTTTATATTACTAACTACAATAAAAATATAATACAATAAAACAAAGGTATTATTATCCAAAGATTTTAATAGTCATTCAACATTGCTCAACCTTGACTGGAATTTGAAACTGGAGATCGTGAAATTTAAATATTCAATGCGAGATTATTATTCTTAATTTCTTTAAGAAATACCAGTGACGTAGATTTAAATCGCGGATTTATTATAGCTCCAAACCATGACTGTTAATTTTTTTTTTTTATAATCACACCCACTTGAAAATTATTTTAATCATCCACTCGGATATAACTGACTAATCGGATGACTCGAATAATAACATATTTTCGTCACAAGTGCAATGTCAATATTTAAACTAAATACAATCACGAAGCTGTCATGAGAGAATATCTCTTTAAGGCGATGGTTTCAATCATTTGATAACTATCAGGTATCAATACGTCACGTTTGGTAAATGTCAAACGATCATTACAGCAATTACAGCGACGCAAGAATTTATTTTCTTTACACACGCAGCACGTGTAAATGTTTTAAATTCCTCTCTCGTTGTTAATTGCTTTCCTAAAATTTGTTTACCCTTAACTTTTATTTCTTTTTTTTTTTTAACTTTCTTTAATTCCTCTCAACGTGCGTCATTTTCCTGATTAAAAAGAAGATTTGGATAAAACAAAAAATCTTTCCCTTTCCGTTAACGTTAATTAATCCACTCACACTCAGGTCACGTAGACAATAAACTATCTTAAACTTGCTTCACAATTTCATTTTTTTTCTCTCAAAAAACTCTAAAAATACAAATTCTCCAATTATAATATTTTCGTGAATCAAATCCCTTAAGGACGAACAAGGAGCGACGAATCCAAATAGTCCTTGAAAATCCTTGGCTTTACTCAAACCAAACAACTCCTTCTGACCTTTCCACTTTAAAAACTGGTCTCTATACTTCAACTCAACTCAACTCACATTGACAACCGAGTCTAACAAAAACTAATTATCACCTCACATCCACACTAAAAAACCAACCAAAACCACCAATCCCGAACAACAACAACCTTAAAAATCACACTAAATCCAAACTCATCATCACGTCTCGATTTCACACCAAAATTTTTACCTTAGCTGGAACCGGTTGTAATTCTTCAGTCTCCCAATCACTGCTCAAATCATCACTACTAGCTTCACCATAGTCAAGATAAGGTACAGTGAGATGTAAACTTTTCTTATATTCATCGTAACCCACAGCCATGTTACTACCGCTTCCACACCGCCGTTGCAGATGCCGTGGTCGGCAACACCTGTTGCCCCTCCTGCCTCTAAACGGCGAGGCACATGGGGAAACCGAGGTGGAGGAAGATGACGTGGGTGCTGCAACGCCGTGCACCTGGTGGTTAACTGTAGGAGCGCTTGACATTCTAAATTTGTTTGACCGATCAGGTTAAAAACTTCATTTAACGCCGATTAAAGTTCTTAAGTTCACGCTGGTTCAACAAGTTATATCGTTATCCGAGAACTATCGCTATCCATTCACTTACACTCGAAGTCGTTAGTGGTAAAATAAAATGTCGTATCGTCACTGACATCGGTGGTACAGTAATTAGAACTGGGAATGTTTGTGGCTAGTAGTGGTAGTAACAGGAGGAGGATAATTTACTCGGTTTACAGGTAAAAACGATTACGATTAAAACGATAAAAAGTTTCTCATTCGTTTCTCCTTGTCTGTGGTTCCCTCTCCCACTTAAATCGACTTTGCCCTGACTGTCATCTCCCTCTCGAGGAAGGAAATGTTTTTACATTCAAGGCTACGGTTTTTTGGATGCGTAAGATTTTTATTTTCAAAAACTACGTTTGTCAAGATAAGATATTAAAAAGGAGTTAAGAAAAATAAATATAAGATTTAAGGGTGTGGAAGAAAATGTTTTTTTCGTGTAGTTTTTAAACATGGCGTGTGGAATCATAAAAGTGTTAATAAAATATTTGACGTGATAATTTATTATAGGTCACTGATATTTTGCCGCGCAACGGAAAAATTAGAACATTGTGATTTCCCGGATTAATCAATATTTTTTATCCTGTCAAATCGATAACGTCACTAAATAAAACAAAATAAATTTCTTTTTTGGAAAATTATGTCAATTAAAATTCTTACAAAAATCAAACAAACCATATTTCAAAATTTTAGTACAGGATGTTAAAAAAAACAAGCGCATCCCGGCAAATTTTTTTTTCTACGGAAATCCATCATTAATCCCAAAAAAAAGTACTACGTATTTGTAATAAAAATTTCAGATAAGACAGGCTTAAATTTCAGGGATATCACTATATTAAATATGTCATCATCTCAACAAAACGCAGATCAAACAGATTTTCCAGATGCGCTGAGTCAGATTAAATATAAAATAAAGCCAGTCCTTCATCGAAAATTTTTTCATCATTTTTAAATATAAAATTTACAACTGTATTTACGACATAACCGCGTGAAGCGTGTGTCACGCATGCGTCACGCCAAGACTCAAATTTTTTGAATATCTTTTCCTCAAAAAAAATTAGAGCTATAGCTATCTGTATCTACACTATTTACACTAACCGCCTACACGCTTGACAGTAGTGAAAAACTGACAAAATATGACGTCACTGCGGTAGTTTTTGCAGGATGGGAGGATTACGCCGTGACGCGCGCAGTACTGAGAAAAAGAAAACCGCAAAAAATGAATCGCCCTCGACACTCACGCATTAAAATCGTCACAGGAAATAAAATGGAACAGATTTACCTTTTATAACGATAACAAAAACATGACAAAAACTTTGGCGGATTGCAAAATTAGAGCAATTTTGATTTGAATAGAAATCAACAGTTCATTGAATCGCAAATTTTTTACCTGATAAAACTTTACTACCTGTATTTCTAAAATAAAAATTTTAAATTTTTAGAATGTAATTCACTTTAAATTTAAAAAAAATATCACGTTTTGTGGTTTTTTAATCTATGAATGTCACCTTAACGACACGTGAAGTATGAATGAAAGTGCGAGATTAACGTGTCACGGTGAAAACTTGAGTGAAGATTACGATTGAGAACCACGCCGACAACACGAGTTGAAGGTGTGATAAGAGAATCGAGCAAAAAAAATTTTTTTCAACAGGTCCCACTTGAAGATTATTTCAATAAACATGTCAATGAAACTTAGTGATCAAACTGCAAAGGTCTGTTCGTTTGTACGTTGCAGCGCGTAACGCCAGAATTTAACAACGGATGGCGCCTAAGTCGCCTATTCAAGGATAAGTGCACCGGCAATTATTATAAGTACGAGGTTGATGACAGACAGAAATTAGCTGAGAGCAACAACTGCGTTTCTAAAAACGGCTCATCGCACGTTTTCCTCGCACTTGAATAAATATCGCGCTCCGTCGCTTTCAAAGCGTGTAAATTGGTTAAAAAATAAAATTTCTAAGACCCGGACTAAAATTTCCTCGTATTATAAAACTTCAGTGCGATCAAACACGAATGTTTTCTTATATTTTTATACAAACACGCAAGACCGTCTGACGACGCAAAGGTGTCAGTTATGTAATTTTACGATGTTTTTCAGTGATAACTGAACTCGATTCAACGGTAATAAAAAAAACCTCAAGTAAACATTAAAAAAATTCCTTAAACGACGCTCCATCTCCGCATCATTGAAATCTCATTAATAATAATCAATCAATAACCACAAAATAATAATAATAATAAAAAAGATAATATTCAGCAAAAATACCACTAAACTTACATAACCACAGTAGAATTATCACGGACCCGTTCACCTTCAACCATTACAACACAAAACACACAATCGAGCATTCAATTTATAATTAGTTACGAAACACTTCACCACAAGTATAATCTCGCATCTTATTTTTAGCCTACCAACAAAACCCCACATCATTTTCAAACCACTCGAACCAAAACATCACACTTAAAACCCACGTTTAACTTTAAAAATAACCACCCCAAAAAAAAAACAAAAAAAAAACCATCCAATTTAAACAGGAAACGAAACATTGTACCTATTAAATTAATCAAACCCAAACCAAAAGGATATCTAATCAAATTTCCATTTTCACTTTCACTACCACCCAAGTGCCCAACCTCAATTCCTGTCCCTTATCTCGCGTAACAAACACAAAATAAACTACAAAAATTCATTTTTATTCACAAAATTCAACATCTCAATTTCAATTTTTCTTTACCTTATTCCTCAGCCCTTTTCCCCCATCATCAATCTGGGGTGTGAAGTTCGAAATAATATCCGTGATGCCCAAGAGACAGTCGTCACACGCGCATGCTTCAGATCCAGTCGAGTCAGTAGAATCAGTTCTTTGTAGAGGTCGCTGGGAACTCAACGCCAAACTTCCACTCGTTGGGACCATTGTGCTTGACTTTGTACGATACTTCGCGCGTGATTTGGATTCAAACTTCGATCTCTTATTTTAGTAGTTGTAATAGTAGTAGTCGTAGTAGTAACGTGGATGTATTACGCGGTAGATCAGATACATTCCCAACTGAAAGAGATACAGGACACCGAGATAACGGCTTAACGGATGAAAAACTATAGTAAATAGTAAACAGTGATTACTGTAGGTCTGTAGGATGGAATAAATGACTCACAAAGGATTTTTTTTTTTTTAGAGGAAAGAAAGGATTTTTTTTTTACGTTGATAATGGATGTTTATTATTATTATTATTATTATCCATGTATAATAAATTATTTTAAGAACGTTATTTATTAAATTTAGGTGCAGGAATATGAATTTTTTTTTTTTATATAACGTAGTCTGGTGTTGGGCGTGCATTTTGAAAATTTATGTTTTTATTATTTTTTCTACCGCCAATTAAAAACGAGGAAAAAAAGTAGAAAAAAATTGCATTGTGAACCCGTACAATTCCAACTTATCTACATTTATGCAGATTAGATTCGATTGAAAGCAAAACAACATCAATACGTCATTCCTAACCTCACTTATTATTATTATTTTTAAACCCAAACTTTATAAACAACGACCAAAAAAAATAATTAACGGGATTTAGTTAACAACCGACGTTAAATAACAAAAAATTACTTCAAAACATATTTACGTACACCTATCCTGCGAGAAATCACTCGTGCAAACACATTCCACTTGAATAAACATCCAGAATAGAATCAACGTACACTACTTCAGAAACTAAATGGCGTTCACACGCGAGCGCAACAACAACCTACACACTTTTGTGATAAAAATCCTACTTACAATCAATGTCCCTAGATGTCAGTCAAGTTCCCCCACTCAAAAAAACTCGAGTATGTCCTGCAGGCAGAAAAATCGTGGGTGCGGATGCAACCAGTTGCATGTAAATCCGTTCACTGTTCTAACCGCGAACAGTTTAGACATTTGTACGCAAACTATGACGTCAATCGCGAGCAAACAGATGGCCCCGCAAAGCTCTCTACTCCACCTTTCGCTGGCATCCCCGCCACTAAAATATCCTCGTCATAAATTAACGCTTTCTCCATTCACTCGCTATCATTACTTTTATTTATATCTAAGATTTTAATGTTTGTGGCAGAAAATTTTTTTTTTTAAAGTACCGGACGATAAAAAAAATATTGTTCTAACACTTGTTAATTTAGAAACCTTTTAAAACTACAAAAAAAATATTTTTTTTGTGAATTAATCTAAGTGTATTGAAAAAAATTTGCAATAATAAATTTAAAAGGGTGCAAACGAATGATGGCAATCAACTAAACTGCAACTCTGATCTTTATCAAAGCGTTCCCTAATTTCATTTTAAATACTTCATCAATTAGGCACATGTTACGCTTTCACTCTCACCAATCGCCCTCGCGGAGCCTCCACGGATGCCCGGGCAAAGAAGGAAATTGCTTATCAATTGACGTCATCGGTACGTCATTAAAACTCGCCGTCTATCAAACAACATGTGCGAAGGGTCAGATTTACCATAATACAACAGTAAACAGCTAAAGTGTTAACTTATTACGTACTTTATTTTATGAAAATAGCAAATTTTTCCATTTTTTCCTCCTCCCTAAAGCGCGGAATTTTGTTTACAGTCATTTTTTAAAGATAGTGTCAACACTTTTTCTTGTTTATATTTGTTTCCAACAAAATTTTTTGGTTTGTAAAAATATTTTAAATGCTAGTATCAAATGTTACAGACTGTTTTTATAATCCACGGTTCAGATTTCACGGTGGCCGTGTGTAATTAGTTGAACTTCCTATCAAAATATATAATTTTCTTTGTACTCTTTGAACACGGGATGAAAAATTTATGATATGCTCAAACAAAAAATTATGACAAGTGTATTTATTGTCTAGTAGTAGGAAAATTCACAATAATTGGCAATTTATCTTTTAGCGGACGTCGCATCCACATATTATAAAGTAATTTTTTAAGGTGTGGAAAAGAACACTGAATACTCCTCCGGGCAGGATAAAACGAGAGGGAGCATTAGCTGGATAATTGGTCAAAGGGTTAAAGAATTCAGACTCGAGTATGAATCTTCTCTTATCAGAGTCCATGATCAAATCATTCATCTAAACTACAGAAAGAAACAGACTTGCTTTATGCAAACCAGTTTTAACACCCACTTGTAATACTCGTCTAACAGAAAAATGGTCATTTTTCAACCACAAACTAAGTTTTCAATTATCAAAAACCCGCGTCTTCAATCTTAATCCGCATTTGATCAACTCAATAAAAAAAAATTTAAAAATTTTGATCTTGAGTGTAAAAAATTTAAAAAAAAAATTGTAATTTTTCAGGTGTATAATTTTCTTCTAATCTGAATAAAAATTTATAAATTAAAGATGACCGGTCAATTTTCAATTGCCTACTTGAGCTCTTTCTTCCTACTTTGATTTGTGGTTTTTATTTATTCCGAAATTGCGAAATGCTTATCACGAAAATTCCATTTTTTTCTTGTAATTTATTATAAATAAATCCCCCCCAAAAAAAATTCCAAAAAATTAATTCCTAAATTTTTTCCTTCCCCAAAAGTGCAAACACTTTAATACCTCGAATACTTAAAAAGTAATTAGTCTTATAAAACTAAAATATCAAGAGTAGCGTAATAAATAGGAAAAGTGTTAAAAATTAAGTCGCCATCAAGTGGGTCACGTGAAAAAATTTTTAATGTAGGTTACACATACAACACCTGATTTTAGCGTCACAAACACAAGAGCGTGATCTCAATTAGTTTATTCAATACAAACGACCCAACTTTCGCCTCGAAACGAGAAATTTTTTTTATAAGGTATATGACAGTCATCACTCAACGTTAAAAATCAAAAAATATTATTTAAAGGTGGATGGATGGAGGATATATATAACGCACGTGAAATCTCGCGGTACGTGAGAACGTGTGGAATGTCAGGATATTACGTAATGCATTATGGAATAAGTGTCGTAAGAATGTGTTTTTTCCGCTTAATACGATTTAACGAATAAAAGCTAGTTTATAAATAGATTTTTGTACTCTGGTGAAAAATTTGAAAAATTTTCTAAAATTTAAAATGTTAAAATTAATGGCGCTTCGAGTTTCAAATTATCCACCACGATTGGGTAAAAATTGTTTAATTCGCTCATTAAAAACACTCAAAATTGGGCAATTTCTGTATTAAAAATAAAAAACTTGTTCAATTTGTTCGAAAAATTGCGAAATTTCCAACACCAGACTACATCGAAAAAATTTTCCACAGCTGCATTCAGTATAATAAAATAATAATAAAAATCCCATTTTCAACAATTTTTAAACCGTTTTAAAAAACCTTCTGACGTACACACTTTATCATTTAAAGCAACACAATATTATCTCTCTAATCCAGATCTCTCTATTTCCTCCTCAAAATCTAAAAAAACAGAAACAAAATTCTTGGCACAAACAAAAATTAAAACGCGGAAACTACAACACAAAAAAAAAAAATAAAAAACCAAAATAAAACCACAATCACAAACTCATCCCAATCCCACCAGTAAAACTATTCCACAAAACTTATCCCCAAAAAAAAAAAAAATTTTTTTTTCAAAAACAAAAATAAAATAAAACCAAACATCGCTTACCTGAAACGCCGATCACAACCTACCACACCGTACACAATACCCACGACCATTTACAACCTGCCAACAGCTTCCAAAACGCGCAGCGCTCTGGAAACTCGACACATTCCTGCTTGAATTTCACTCAAGTGAGGGCGTCAGCTGCAATTCCGACTTGACTCGCGCTGCGTTGAGTCGATTCTTTTTTTCCTCTCCTTTCTTTTTACTCGCAGAATCGTCTGTTAATCCATTCTAATGAAGCAAAGCCATCCTCTGCACTTCCTTTTTAACCTCATTTGAAGAAAGAGTCCTCCCCCGCCAAATAATTTTGGCCTGGACTTGGAAAAGTCAAACCTCGCCGTGTTCATCTCTTATTAATAGGCGGTTGTCCAATCAGGATCATGCCCTACTGTGCCACATATAAAGGCCCTTACTCACCAACTTGCTCGCTTTCTTTCCCACTGGAAAGTTTTTAGAAGTTGAGTCTTGGTGGGAGATTAAACTGACAAAATGCCGGTTTAAAAACAAGTGTAGTAATTAGGCGTAATTATTCTCGCCTTGGAGTAATTACATTTTTATCATTCCAGTTGGTTTTTAATTTTTAAATTTTACATGGTGTAATAAGAAGTTGTTTTATTTAATATTTAATTCACCAAAAAAAAAAAGAAAAAATGTAGATATCGTAAATCAATGTTGTTTGTCATTACGAAATGACTTTAATCACGTAACGGTTTTGAAGGAACGAGATTATAGTTAGAGTTAAATCGTGAAAAATGTTCGAAATTAATTTAAGATAGTTTGCGAGTTTGTAAAAAAATTTAAAAAAAAAAAAAAAAAGTTGTGTGATTTAAAATTTAAAATTCGCTTCATTGAATTTGTGATGGTAATGAGGATTAGCCTCGCGCGCACGTCATCTGAAAACCTATGACAGACGCTTAACCTAATAAGGTTTTCTTCATCCGACGTCATATTTACACTCTTCCAACCCTTAAAAAAAAGGATGACGTAGGTGACAATTACTATCATTACCAATTTCTTCAACCCGCGTTTTATTTTTACGACGAGTCTCGTTCTCGAATTTAAATTAATCATACTAAAAAAAAAATCATCAACATTATTTTCATCAAAAATTTACTAAAAAATATGACATTTAAGAGAGAAAAAAATTTAAATTCCGCTTAGTCAATCAAGCTTGACAGAAAAAGTATATAAATAATGCGCAGTCAAAATAAATTTCCTGTTTACGGTAACCAAGGAAAAATAAAAATCTCAATTTTTTGGTTTTATGTAGAAATATATTATACACAAAATGCCAAGGTTAAGCGTGAACGATTGTACAAGTTTCTATTTTTGACTTAAAGTTGTTTTCTTCCTCTACTACAAGCACAAAACACTCCAGTTCATTTACTCCGAACAACGATGACGCGATTGTCGTGACGGAATGACGTAAATTTCACTTTCAAAACAAGTCAAAAAACAATGGCGTCGTTACTCAACCTCGACATAATCACACTTCATTTTATTTTGCATCAATTAACCGTAACTCAGATTAAAAAATCCCACAAAAACAAAAATAAATAAATAGTACACTCCTCTCAAAGCAAACAACTTGACTCTCACCTGACAGGTGTTAATGAGTGCGTGTGTATCAACCCTTCAACCCAAAAACTTAAATCACGAGCGAAAAAATTAAAAAGATTAAAACATTTACCAACACCTGCCAAAATCAAAATCAAAAATTTTAAACCATGTCAAATCGCGAAGAAGACACGACGCATAAAACAAAAATTTTTCTTCGAAAATAAAGTTATAAATTTTCAAATCCAACCCAAACATCCTTTTTCTTGCACTTTCTTTATCCTCATCAAACAGCTACCGCCTTTTGCTACGTGGATATTTTATATTTTATACTTTACAGGCTGTATCTGGTGAACGTGATTGACTGTGTGGAGATACAAATTCAAATTACGCCATTTGTAAGCAATATGGTCACGTTTTAAGACGCCCACTCAATAGTGCCAGGTAAAGCAACGAGTTTTGAAAGACTCGTACCAAACGAGTTTGGTGAACCTTTGATGAAGTTGACTTTCTCTTCCAGGGAGCCAACCGAAAATCCACATGAGGTGTGATACGGGAGCGATAAAAAATTGGAGTTAACCATGTGTGTAGTTACGCGTGATGAATAAAAAAGGACTAAATTAAGGGACTAATAAAGAGATTTGGGATTTGGAAATGTAGATTGAAACGAACAAAAAAATAATGTAAATTTTTATCGTATTTGTAACGTTGTCTTTTATGAATAAATTTTTCATTACAAATTTAAGCTGGTTTATGTGTCTGCGGTTTAAGATGTAAAAAATTCGAATAAAATCGTCAAACCGGTTTGGGATTTTGTTGGGTGTAATGGATCACGTTCGAATTTCTGTAGATTAAAACTAAATCAACATTCAGCCTACGTGTGTTGGATTATCTTAAGTTGCGTTTACTGAAAATATTTTGTTAAAACAGTGTTTAGTTTTGTTTTAGTGGTTTTTGAATTTTTAAAACTAGCTTAGGCCTAAACCGAAGATAATTTCGTCCCAAATTAAACGCCTTGTTTTGAAAAGCAGCTGGTCGTAAAAGATTCAACAACCACTTATTGCAAAAGGTCAACGGAGCATATTTTATTGCGCATTATATTTGTTCATAAATATATGGGTTTATTACCAATATTTCCATGTATATTTTTATAGTACGTAGATTTTAATCACGCGTCACCAAGGGTTAAAAAACTGTGCCGGGTGGTTTTAAATTCACAGAATTTCTCAGATAAAACGAAAAATTCACCGTGAAAATTGTAAATCCGTTGTATTTTCAACCAAAAAATTCGAAAAATTCTTCTTTTCATACACAAAAATAACAGTCCTTCTAAATATTCTCTCGAACGAACCTAAACACGTTGAGTCCGCACGTGTTTGAAAAATAGTTTCAATTAATCTCCACAGATGTCACTTTAATCGCGCGATTAAATATCCAAATGTATTTATTTAATTAGCGCAGTTATTACGGGTAAATTGATAGCTAAAAATAATATTTAGTGGTTTACATTTTTTTTCTTTTTTTAATCCAACATCAACATTCCACCACGTGGTATTAAATTAAAAATTTTTTTAAACATACGTCAAACGAAAACCGATGATGCAATAAGAACAACATTAAAATTGTTTCTTACATCACGTCTTAACAAACCACATTAAAAAAAAAAAACGTGTTCAATGTCAAAAAATATATAAAAATAAATTTCTCGACGCCCTCGTAATTTAAAAAAAAAAAAAAATTTACGATTAAAATATAATTCTGAAATTTCCGGTATCGCACTGAGTAAAAAAGTTCGAAAATAGAACGAGATATTGTACAATTATATAATCACCGACAGATGCTGCCATTCTATTATGCCTAAATCTTGCATTATATTCAATTGTACACGCTATTAAGCAACACAAATCTACGTCACTGAAAATACGCAAACACCGTGAAAAATTTACTCAATCTTCCCTCAAAAAGAATTTTCAAAAAATTTCCCTAACCATCAACACAGCACACTTATTCCAGAATAAAACTTTATAAAAATCTTAATAGCTCTGAAAAACAAAAAGATTCTCTTCGAGATGAGATATTATTTCGCAGATGTTTTCTGCATAGCTTATTTTAAAGGAGGCGTTTTTTCTAATTTTTTATTTTGATATTTTTACTAGCGCATGTGTTAGGCCTAAAAAGCTGCATGTAATCAGGAAGCTGCGGAAAAGAACCAACGCGAAATGTCAAGGTACCGCTTGACGTCATAGACCGGGGGCTCGGTCCATTGTAATTGAGCTCAGTGCCAAGTGCAATGGCTGATCGTTCAACACGTGTCGCTATTGGAGGAAAAAATGTACAAATTTTCAAATTTTCAAAATTTCAAAATTCAAATTTTCAAAAATAATTGACTATTTCATCATTCACAATTTTTACAACTCGCGAGTGCTAAAATAAAACTTAACCCTAAAATGAAAAATTTATCTCGTTTTCAGTTTTCACAATATTTTTAAATTTTTTCATCTCCTACTTTTAATAAACTTGTCTTTAATAAGATCAGCACACACACTTCACTCAAACCGATAAGCAAATTTAACTCATCAAATTTCACCTCGAACAACGACGCTTCTTATAAGTATTTACGTAGATGTAAAATCTAAAACCAGACGTTAACAAATAACGTTCCAAATTTAAACACCAAGACGAAAACGCAACGATTTTTCTGGTTTTAAACTCAGCGGGAGACGTGACCTGGAATAGTGACCCCAAAAAAAAATTTTTTTTATTTTTTTTATTTTTTTTTGCAGAAACGAGTAACTAAAAAAAAAATTAAATTATTTTTTAAAAATAAAAATAAGAGTGGATTCCCTTCATGAATTCCGTTTCTCTATTCATCATCTCGATTTACGTCATCATTTTTATTCATGAGTAATTGAGGTTAGAGAAAGAAACGGTTTTAAACTATCATTTCAATGAGACCGTGACTTGATTTTTCTTGAAGTTTCTTCCTCGATAAGTGTCTGATTATGTCGTCACAGATAATTAATTTTTTAGAACACTAAAAATAAAATTTCTGCGTGCAACAACTTCTCGTAATCAAAACAGGTGCATCAAAATTCGGGGACTTTGAAAAATTAGCATACAATGCTTCAAGAACCCCAAAACACAAAAGCCCATGTAAAATTAAAATCCTTTTGTGAAATTAATTACATACTTCGTCCTTTAGGGTTACCACTCGAATTGAAATTAAATCCTACGCAATTAATGTAAAGTAAAATTACATTGAAAAGAATAAAGTTCATTTTAAAGTCAGATATTTTTAAACGTCATAATTTTTTTTTTAAAATGTTATAGGCTATTAAACGAAGCTATTTATACAATAGCAGTTACGTTTTATTACCTTTTACTCAAAGATAAGTCACGAATATTTCACATCAATGAAATAATTTTCACAGTACTGCGACGCTGCACAGAACTTATTACAGAACTAACCAAATATTTGCAGCATGTGATGACGCAGCGTTTAACAACAAGTTTTTTAAATGTCAAAATATCAGTTATCCCAGACGTAAAAAAAAAATTTTTATATTTTTACAAACGTGGATTAAATAAGATTTAAGCTCAACAGCTGTGGATTGCATTACGCTTACGCAGCGCAGCGCGAATAATTTTCACGAAAAACAATTATAGGTGATAAGGGTTAACTGATGGACATAACACCTGTATGAATGTAGAAAAGTGTATCAGTGAAACCCTGTCTGTTATTATTTTTGTATTTAGAAGAAACGATTACGTGAAATTGCTTGTTTGAATTAAAAAATCGCTGCGTAGAAAAAATTTTAACTGTAAATTAAATTTGTTGACTGGAGTTTATCTTATAATTTTGTTTTTAATAGGGTGTTATTTTTTGCTTATTTCACTGGCCTCTGACATTTTGCAACACACTTGAAAATTGGTGGAAAACAGACTCTCAACTGTTATTTTCAACTTATTACTGGAAAAAAAACACACTTCAACAAGGATGCGGAGATCAACTTTCAGGAAATATTTTTCAACTAAAACTGTTCAAAACACCAAAACTTCGCTCTTGAGTTCCTGTAACCGAGCCTGACTAATGTTATAAAACTCAAATTCAAAACGGATTTTCAAGAGTTTCCCGTCAAAAGAATCACCTCGACTTAAACAACAAAAATTCAACTTAAAAATTACCTACTCAGTGACTAATAAATTTTTATACTAGTTAAAATAAATATTTCCTACCGTGGTCGGAAGATGAGAAAGCTCTTCAGTCTGTACAGCAAAATCTTCGTCGTCCAAAGACATGCTGGATGCCAAAGAACACGTACTGCAGTCGGAAAATTTTCGGCTCATCGATAAGTTCCATTGTTTTCCAATGTCTTCGAGGGTCAACCCGGTTGTTCCAGTATATGAATAGTTTTGATGTTGTGGCGAATCAGCGGTGCTGAAATCACTGATGACAACTTCGGGTGGTGTGTGATAAAATTCCGAAGATTCGCCATTGCCGCGTTGTTTTGGTTGAGTTGACGAATTTTCTTCAGTCGGGAGATCGACGGCTGAGTCGGAACTGTTATATCTTCTCGATCTAAAACCTCGATCTTCGGTGCTCGACTCGTTGGGTAAATCTAAACACGATCTGGATTTAATAGTCGTGCTAGAAACGTCCAATAAATCGAACCGAGATGGCGAATTTCCGGGACTGTTCGGTGAAGATGGGCTAGAAGGATTAGTTCTGACGTATCCTTCATCGCTGGAGAAACTATTGACTCGAGTTAAATTCGACCACGAGAAGGATTTGTATAAACTATGCGGGGTTGGAATGTCTAACGAAAACATTTCGCTCGTGGAATTTGGTAAAGGCGAAGCTTTCCTCGATTCGATGCCTTCTTCCTCGTCACTAGCTTGGTTGCAATTATAAAATTCCACTAATTTACCAACCGATGGAAAATTAATTGAGATTATGTCCGCTGGATGACTAGACACTTTGGTCAATTGAAACTCGCCCGCTCTTCGTAAGTGATTTTGTGAGACGTTAGTGTTATCGCTTTTGCGCTGGCAGCTGCTTCTCTCGTTGTTCTTTTGTTCGCTCACCATCTCCACGATATGAACTTCGGGTACGGATGTGAATCCCAGAATCAACTCTTGCGGTTGCTCAGTCAAAGAATGGTTGGTTTTATATCCCGTCGAGCCGTCGCAAGAATACATTACACCACTTCACAAAGTTTTGTTCTTGTTTCCACATTGTGACGCTCGCACTCACTGCGAGTCCTCGAATAAAAGTTCAGTCAGACGAGTGTTACCAAAAATAAAAAAACCTGAAATAAAATGAAGTTTATTAAAAAATGTGACTTTGTTTATACTGTATAGTAATTTTTTTTTAAGTACTAAATTAATAAAATGTAAATTAGTCGAGATTTTTCTTTTTCTTTTTCTTACACTACGTCAAGCTGATAACCTTCGATGTTCACTCGTCGCCGTGATGAGACGAGTGACATTTAAAGTAATATTTTTATAATCGTCGTGAATAATCTATCTCTGAGATTTCATCACTGACTGACCAATCAGCTACGATTTGGCGGAGAGCAGACAGACCACTTAAAACAGCTGTTTCCAGCATGATTTTTGTAGAAGCAGCTTGAACTTTCATCTCTCATCTGCCGATAAGACGAACTAATAACTCGTGAAGCCGAGTTTATCCCAGTCATTGGTTTTATTCTACTTGCAATAAACCCAATATTTCCAAATAATTTTTTTTTAATGTAACTGAAAACTCTATATTTTACTTTTCAATGGTTTAAAAAAGTGTGTAACAATTATATCTATATTTATTTTATTAGTTATCGGTTAAGACGGGGAAAATATTCAATTTTTATCAATGGAATGATTTTTTGCAGATTAATGTTAGTTCAATATTTGTTTGATTAAGTTATCACACTGGTTTTAAAAGTATATTTAGATATTACAGCGCACGTGATTAAAATATCTCCGTTCTAAAAAGATTAAAAAAAAGGTATCATAAACATTAAAAAATTGTACGAAATCATTAAAATACCACGCACGTGTAAAAGATCTAAATTAAATAAAGAAATCATTAAATTTAATTAAAAATTGTCCCGATTTAAAACTAGCACAGTAAGTGCAAATGAATTCTTTTAAGACAGATATTAAATTTAAATAACGACTGAGAATTTTGTTTACTTTTCATTTCAATTTGAGCTGCAATATGACTTTTGACCTTCAGTTGAAAAAAAAAGATTTTTTTACACACATTCAACAGGTCGACTCTAACACTCTAATTTAACACTAATTTAACGCATGAAAGACCTTCCCACCAATTTAGGGTCTCGATTTTAAAATACACTACACCGCAATAAATCTCCCAGCTAACACGAGTATAAAAAATAACAATTACAAAATGTTTCAATAACTCATTCAAATGCAAATACGGTATACAGACGACGCGACTATTCATTCACTTCCGGAGTGCCTTTTTCTCAGTTAAACTCTGTAATTTATTACACCATTTATAGAAATAATCATACGTTAATAAACTTACCGCTTTCTAAATGTAACAAAAACGCGTGGAATATTTGCTGTTACCTCAAACGTGCTACGAGTGATCAATTACAGTATGTACTACTACAAATGCAATGCGCTCATAATCAATCTTGGCCTAACCCAATCTCAAGTCTGGCTGCTGCTGGCCCCCTGGCGGACGTGGTGTATAAACAAGTTGTGTAAACTGTAAACAATACGTCCGTATAACTACTGGATATCGTAAATAAAGATACTACGTTACATTTAATGAATGGTATAATTTTTTAAAATATACAGCGTGTTGTTTAATATTTTAAATATTTAAAGCGGGATGTTAACGGTATTTGAATGGAGTAATAAAAATTATATATCAACCAATCGTAAAAATCGAATGTGTTGTGACGTAAACACGCCATCTGGTGAACGTTCTACGAATTGTTGTTGCTTTACTCGCGTATCCGTGAAGAACGAGGAGGATTTTATGAGCTGCTGGACGAACCCACGGTTAATATGAATCGAACGGTTTTAGTTCTGCTGCTTTCTACCTCGTTTTGCTCCGGAGTATTTGTTGGTTACATGATCAAAGAATGGAGAATAGACTATCTGAAAAAAAGGCGTGAACATTTAGCTAACAAACTCGTAGAAACTCAAAAAAGAATCGAGTTGTTATCTAAGTCCACGTTTGTTGGTTAAAAATTGTAAACTAAAGGCTGGAACATGTTGCTTTGTACGTTGATTATTTTTATTCAATCAAAAGTAATGTAAAAATAAATCACGTTCTGTTTTTATTTCCAGGTAAAGTTAACCCTAACTCACCGTAGGATGTTGCTTAGATTATAGTTTCACGCGAAAGTAAAACTAAAGGTCATCACGAACTCCTCTTCATGACTCTTGACTTTTATGAATTTTCAGGAATAATCGGGCGTCACGGACAAATTATTCTCACCTTCCAGCCTGTTATTACCGGCGTGTAAATGACGATAGTTGAGAAGACATATTTTTATCAAATGTTAAACCAACTAGACTCTTATTTTGTTAAAATTTCAATTACGTTTTAATAGATGAATTTTCAAAGAAAATAAAAATTGTATTTTTCGAAAAAAAAATTTTTATTACAAAAATATTTTACCAGCCAAATATATTACTACAAATAATGGATAGAATATATATTTAGAAACATAATTTGTTTAAAGTATACCTCAGTTTAAAACTTAAATGTAATACAAACATCGATTTCTGTGATCAAAATTTTAGACAAGGAATGATTACTCTTATTTTTTTTTCTTATAAAGATTTTTAAAGTGTCGTTGAAATGTGAGTGTATTTTTGTTGAAAGAAGATAATAATAGAAATAAACAATATATAATTGACTTTTTCACGAAGCTTGAGTGAAAGTTACGTCAAGTCCGTTTTCGACTAATTTGTTAACAGCAGCAGTCCAACGTTCATTGTCATCATGAGTATGCAAAACGAGACGACGTAATCTATGGCAAAAATAAAATTGTTACTCATAATTACGCAGATGTTAGATCTTAACTTACTTATCCAATTTGGACATAATTTCGTAAAAAGAATCGCAAAAGGCACAACATTCTAACCGAAGTCCTTCGAGTTCGTGCAATCCGCTTAAATATTCGTAGGTCTGCAGAAAAAGTATTTAATAAAGTACGTGATATTTTCAATAAAAAATTAATAGTTGTTAAATACCTCCGCGGTCCAACTCTTACAATCTCCTAACTCTAACTCCTTAAGTTTTGTTAATGATTTTAAAAACTCAAATTCTGGACCAGGAACATCTCGAAGTGTTGTTATCGACAGATGTGTCAGCTCCGTTAGATTTTTTAAATTTGGAAACCCTCCACTCAGTGTAAAAGTTGGTAATTGTAAATCAGCGACGCTCCTAAGTCGTAATTTCTTCAACATCTTCAATTTCCCAAAAATTCCAACATCCAAACGACAGATATTAGTACTAAAAATAAACGGTAAAAATCAGTTAAACCAAATTACTCTGTATTACATTTTTAACACAACTCACGAAAATTCTGCAATCCATTCAGCAGTCAAAATTTCTATATTTAACAATTTGTCAGCAACCGTGTGCAGGATAGGTACAGAGACAAACCCAAAGTCAATATGCTTTATTGATTCGAGGTCCTGTACCACAGCCACAAATTCATGCCAGGTTCTATTGTGATCCTCGAAAGTTTTCATTTTTCTCATATCCTAAAGAAAGATAAAATTTATTTCACATTTATTTCGTATTAATTTTTAGACAATTTCGTACTTACCAGCCTATATGACTTAAACTTCTTTATTACCCTGGATAACGATTCCCAATCATAAACACACATATCGTCCAACTTTATGTATTTCCACTAGACAAAGACTCTTTTTTAAATTAACCAATAGACGAAAAAAAATTTTTAAGCAAATAATTTTACTTACGAGTTCAGGCTGAGAAGTTAACCAACGCCAAGCTTGGCATACTGAACTTGCTCTTGCTAAATCATCTTGTTTAAGATATTCGAAAACACGAAGCAATGTTTTGGCGCCAGTGACTAATCTTTGGATGCTACAGAGAGCAGGGTTAATACCGGGTTTTCGCTGTTTCGCCATTTTTAAATCTGGCGAGATTTCATTTGGTTTCACCGGAAGATCCTCGGCGACTTTTTCCAGATCTACGATAAAACATAACGGCAACGTGCTTTAAAATATCAATTATTCCATTCCTAACTATTATATTATTAACAATTTGTAAAAAAGTTTCACCTGTGATTTTATTACTCTCATCCGTTGGTACATCAATTGGTTCTTGAGGCATGATAACGGGAGGTATATTCGCACAAATCGACGGTAAATTTGATGTTTTCGTTTCAAATGGCTTAATGATTCTAGTTTTCGGAACGGGTTCGAGAATAGGTAATTTGATAACATTATTGCCAACTCCGACCATCAAAGACGTAGGTTGTCCTTCCTTGTTCACGACAATATATTTTGGTTGAGGCGGTGAATTGTTCGTTAAAGGAATCGCAGGAACCACTACCTCGCTGACCACTCCTGCATTAGTAGTCATTTTGAATTTCATTGTTCCCGTTACAGGTAATGCAATCTTATTGAAGTTAGTATTCACTATTGACACAAATCCAGTAGTCGGCACCTTAATTGGAACCGGTTTAGGATTAGACACTGCTATTGCCGGTGCAGGTGTTAGTGATGGTGGTGGTGGTGGTGGAACTAGTGCTGAAGCTGATGTTGACGCCGGTGCAGATGCTAGTATCCGTAACGGTGCCACTGATGGCGTAGTGGGTAGTGAATTGACAATTTGAGATGTTTTGCACTGAACTAGAGGGGGTATCATTATCACAGTTGGTGAACCGGATGCCGTTAATTGCATTCCCGAATTGTCTTGGTTAGTACTAATGTTTTCTCGAATTTGCGGACGCAGTTTTAATGGTGGTGGTGGGGGAATAAATAGCGGAGAAACTTGTTTTGTCGGTGTAGGAACTTTAAGCGTTGTTCTAATAATCGCTAGTTTAAGCGGTGGAATTTGTTTTGGTAAAGGTAAAGTTTTTCCTGGCATGTTTGAAGGGGGAATCCAAGTGCCGACAATTTTTACGGGTTTAATAGAATTTCGGTAGAGGTGAGGTGCAACTCTCAGTGGCGGAGGAGGGCGATTGGCGTCGAGGCAGTTTTCAATCGTTATGTTAGTTTTGCTCAAAGAAGGTGCTGCAACTAATCGTGGGAGTGCATTTATAACAGGTGTCACACGTTTGATGAAACGGTTTTCATCTTCATCGTTGACCACGCAAGATGTGACGTGCATGGCTATTGACGGAGAAAGCGGATCGATAGGATCGAATGTTGGTACCGTTTGCAATTTGATTCTTTTCTTTGGTTCAACTGTATTTTCCTTCATGGGTCTCTTATTATTGATGATTAACTTAGAACTCGCTTCACATTGCTGGAAAAAAAAATTTCTTTAATAAAACAACTCGTACAAGCCAAAATAAATTTTACTTACACTGCATATGAATGCTTCATCAACGTTGTCCAACCCTACACAGCTTGGATGATACATACACAAGCAATTACCGCAAAGTAACGTTGGTGGTGCACCATTTTGTCCCGGACAACTAAGCGAGCAAGGCATTGTTCTTATTTTCTTTTTCATAGTCACTTTTCTGTAAAAATTAACAACACGCTTTACACAATTAACAAAGTAAATTATTCAAAGTCATTCATACCTAATTATCGAACGCCGCAGTTTCTTAGGAGACAAACGATTGACTAACGGCTTCGGCTTCGGTAGCGCTGTCCCACGGAAAATAATCTGTTTACGTTTTTTAAATTTTTTCCCTGGTGCAATTCCAACTCGACCCGCCTTTCGCTCTATTTCTTGAGGGGGATGATACACTAAGACTTTTCGAAATGTGAAACATTCCAATGTTAAATCTGTTTCAATGGTGGCGACTGCAAAAAATAAAAAAACATTTTTAACCACCCAAAATTTAGTCGCATAACAGCAAAAATAAACTTACGAAAACCTGCAATGTCTCTGTACGAACGCTGAAAAAGGTATCAATTACAGTAATTAGATATTTAAATTGTAGATAAAATTACCACGAAATGTCTTACTAATTTATATCCGTCAGGTGTGCGATAATAAACATCTGATGTTTTGGATACTGCTTCGCCGTCTGTTGGTGCTCTGTGAACCAGTTCACGAGTCCAGCCTTAAAATAAAACAAAATAAAAATTAATAGCAAATATAAATTACAACTAAATTGGCATTAATATTTTAACATTGACTACACAACATTAACATTTTAGACTGTTTGTGCAACCTATTACCAACCGAATTAGTAATATTATTAAAAATTACCCAAATCTACCAAAATTTTATAAATATGTTCATGATTTTAAAAAAATTGCTTCACAGTAGCAGTAATGATGTTGTGTTTGAAATAAAATAATAAATTAGAATACACGTAGTTAAGAAAATTCGAAATTTGTTGGTGTAAGGTATAAAAACATGGTTCTGAAGGAAATTAGCCGAGGATGGCAGATATTAGTAGAAATTATAATGAGTTATTTCGCAATATTTGCACGGAGTGATATTTCACAAAATTTGTGCGCCACTTTCCAAATTACAATAATAAATTAATATAAAAGTTCATAATTTGTGTTATC
The DNA here is from genome assembly GCA_034696085.1 of Stigmatogaster subterranea. Taxonomy (NCBI): domain Eukaryota; kingdom Metazoa; phylum Arthropoda; class Chilopoda; order Geophilomorpha; family Himantariidae; genus Stigmatogaster; species Stigmatogaster subterranea. Next base: position 52,076 of record JAQIWS010000013.1, read on the forward strand.
GAGGTCTTCTAATATTAAGTTGTATTGAATTTACCAATCAAAAAAGGTTCTTTTACTCGAGGAGACACCGGTGGAGCTACGGTAAGTGACTCATTTTTTGATTTCTTTTTGTTCTTCGATATGCTGGATGCTCGTAAACTTAGGGACTCCGCTACAACAAAATATTCAAAAAATTTCTTAAAATCAAATAAAATTATTCTTCTCTGTATTAGATAGTTTATCTTATCTTCGTACCAATTTTGTTTAATTTTTGCGTATCACTTTCCATGAATTCTTCCGCGTCGACGCACTTTTCCTCCGTCATTTCACCACCATCTTTTTTCTGTAAGCATGAATTTAGACTGTAAATGTGATCGCCAATAGCAGCATTTTTATCGATTTTATCTGAAGATTCTGCTACACCACATTCTACTGCAACACTTTTTTCGGCACAATTATCAGTAAGTTGTTCACCCGAAGGAAGATTTTCACTTTTTTCTAAAATCCCTTTTGGTACCTCACTCGTATGGTTTGAGTCACCCGTATCGCCACGCACCAAATCATCACCGATATTTTCTGCGTTTTCTTTAGATGGTAACGACGTTACGGATTTTTTATATTCAGAGAGCAAGATGGATTTCCAACGATTTTCGTCGGCTGTTGGAGTCACTGCAGATGATAAAAGAGTTTGGTCAGGACGCGAAATTGCTTCTTCGCTCGTCACATTTGGAAGATGATTGACGTTCGTTTCGTCAATATCCAAATCCATCAAAACGTCTTTCGAATGTGTCTCGCCGCCATTGCTGATTTTCGAGTAAGTTCGAAGCTTCTTGTCATCATCGTTCGTCTTCGTGGAAAATGTAGTAGAATCTGGTGCCGGAATTGAGATGTCAATTTGTTTAGTGTCCATCGTGTTGGTTACTGGCGTCTCAGTAATTTCCACGTCGCGTTGAACAGTTTTCTTCCTGTGATGTTGAAATTACAGCTGTTCTAAAGTCGAATAATTTACCAAACTTGTCACTTTTTCGCTCGAATTGGAGACACTCATTACGTCTCAAGTTGTTTTGATCTCGATTAAATTGTCCTGCTACTTTTCTGGTTCATCCGAGCATTCCATAGTCCTATAATTAGATCAATTAGCTTAAAAATTATCTTCTACAGAAGTCATCGAAAAACGCAGTTTGGCGCCTTAGAACTATGAACAACGGACAAATAATGCGGCGTACACGACATGACCTAGACAAAACATCTGCCCAAATTTGTGTCCCAAATTAAGGTACGTGATTTGACGAAACAAAAATATAGTCGACAGATTTGTAAAAAAAAATATCGGGTTTAAAGTAGAAACTTAGTCGTGACCATACGAAGAATTTGCTCAATTGACTTCTGTCAGAATATTTGTAGAGTATCGGAATTATGGTCAGACTAAGTTTATTCTTCGTAATATGAATTAAAATACGTTAATCACACGTGAGTTAATTCAGAACAGATTTGTCTTTTACAATATTTGACATCTTTGGTACACAATCGCGATTAACACATTTAATGATAAAATTCGACACACGTGTGAGTTGACAAATGTCATATTAACTCAAATAAACGAACAATATACACATACAACAAAGGATAATGGATATTTTTTGGAGAAATAACTAAATACGCACCACCGATGATGTTCCGGCTACCAAGTAACCGGAAGTTTGCAAATTTTTGAACTGCGCAGGCGTCGGGTAATGACGTCACCAACCCCAAAATGTCGGCGTTCGTGCGATCAGGTGCGATTGTCTACATTTTTACGGGTTTTTATAGGATTTACACAAAAACGAAGGTGATTTTTGCCTCGTAAGGCATATTAGGTGTGTGAGGAGTAAACGGAGATAAAAATATATTCAGATAATATTTAATTTAACGTGAAGTTGAACCAATCCGGAGTTCGTTGATTTTTCGTCCAAATTCGAATCAAAAATTTCTGGAACATGGTATTATTAATAACCTAAGACTTCACTTTATAATAGAATACTCAACCCATTCGTGTGCCTCGTTTCAAAGAAATGTTTACTCCGTTTCTTAAAGTACAATTTTATTCGGACCTCGTTACAATGAACTTTATCTCAAATTATCGAACTTACCTGCAATGCACGTTTGCAGTAAAAAATTTCAAAAGTTACAATGTGGATGAAATGGCCTCTTAACGTTGTTAATCTGTTGTTACATTTTCAGTTAATAATGCAAAAAATTTAATGATACTGAATTATTGCCCGTTTTCAGCCGTTATTCACAGGTACTCCAGCTTCGTCAAATAATTTTACAAAAACCCAACCACTACTCGATGCTATGCTTTTCTCTCGTGCGCTGTAACCGTCGCAAAATCAGATAAATAAAATTTGAATATACAAATTGGAATTATTTACAATCATTATCTTTCTATAAACAGTAACGCAAACTTCTAGGACACCCGACATTATTTTTGAAGATTTTTGTATCAAATGAAAATCAAACCATTCCAATACGCTCTTTTAAGAACGGAGATTCAATCGCCAATCTTACTTGTACAGGTGCACGCAAGAGTATTTCCTTAAATACCGGTATGCACTTTAGGGTAAATGTCCAAATTTTTGAATTGACATTTCTTTATCGCCTTTTTTGTAAAGGCATCTGGAATTTCGTGTTCTAAAATACAAAAAAAATGTGTAATTAGATAGCCATAGCACCTCTCCAACCTAAATCTGTAATCTAAGTCCAAAAATCCGGACTTCTAATTTTGGCTTTTTATCACAATTAAAATTTGCTCTTCTTGTGCTCCTTAAATTTGAATATTAAATGCGTGATCGAAATATATATTAGGTTTGCGAGGATCAGTTGTCAATCAAAATTAAATACAAAATGAAAAACAATTTTAATTTTTATAATAAATTACTTTATTTTTAAATTCTTTAACGATAAAAGTGACATCGAAATGTCACCCGAAAATCCGCTAATTCCAGTGAGTTTACTGTTTTTACTGCTGGACGCCACACTGCTCTATTACAATTGTAAGATCTGGTTTTAATGTACGAGCTGCGATGAGATAATCGTCTGATATTTTAAACTTAAGGAAACAGCGTTAGATATATGTTATACCGAATTGTAAATGTTGAATGTCGACAACTTATACTTACAGCGGCACACCGTAAAAATTCTACGCAATTCAAACTTGTTGTCTCGAGATTTACGACATCTCCTAACGTCTTCAACGTGACTTCTGAACACCACTCAAAAACCATGTGTTCCAAATTCCTTTAGTGGAAGAAAAAAATTTTAAACGTAGAAAATGCAGTTTTTCTTTTAATTAAACCTGCAATTACGAGCGATGTAAACAAAGTCGTCGTCGCAAGTATTATTTTGTCTAATCGCCAACCATCTCAACGCTGGACAACTAAAAAAAAATTTCAGTGAAACAGCGTTGTCCGTTTCAAATTCGGAAATATCAAGTACGTACTGTGTGGGTAATAGCTCCACACAACTTGGGCTGTATACAATTTCCAACTTCGTGAGATTTTTAAGTACCACTTCGCGAAGAAGAAAATTAAAAATGTGGACTCCAGTTACGTGTAATTCTTCCAACAATAAATTGTTCTGTTGAAATTAAAAATTAAAAAAAAAAAATCAGGAACTATTTAGTAAAGCCAGATAAAGCTTAAATTTATCCTGCATTAATTTCATATCATACTTTAAAACTTGCACTGCGACAGTCAAGAGTAACATAAAGAACTTTTAAATTTGTACATCTCCCCAGACACTGGGCAAAACAGTCAGCTTCCATCAGGAAAAAAGCATCATTGCGGAAAGTGAGATTTAATTTTTCTAACGTTTTTTTTCGTAAATCGGTGAGTGTTGTAATGGCCCTAAAAAAATGCGATTTGAAGTGTTATTTACAACTTGATGTACACAAATATTATTTTTATACTTGCCTGCCCCAAACACAAATATTTATCATTTCAACACTTCTTAGATGTTCACAGTTGGTGGCAAAAGTCTCAACTATATCAGTGCCAATCTTACATAATGGTTGATCTCCTATGTCTTGGATTAAAATATCCTTCAAACGTCGCCATTTCGTAATCTGTTTAATTACCGAAAAATCTACTTGTCCAGACCTAAATTGTAATTCAACGCCTTCGATTGCAGGAAATCTCGCCACAAGTCGCTTTATCCACACTGGAGACATTTTGCACTCATGAAATTCGAGTCTGCGTAAATAATTGTAGGCTGGTAGTCCTCTAGATAACGCGTACCAATTAGGTATACGATAAAAACCTATAATTTGGAGTTTGTAACATTTTCGCAAGTCGATAATAATATTTTCCATCGATGGTCTTTTCGTCGATGGTGTGTCTTCCATTGACAGTGCGTCGCCATCAATTAAAATATCCTTCACCAGCGAGTGTTTAGACGCTAAGACTAAGAGTTTCCATTTCTTGCATACCGGAGCGAACAACTGATGCAGTTCAGCCCACGATAAGTAAGAGCAGATCTGCATTTGAATTTCATATGGAAGAGAATTAAACGTGATGTCCATCCCGTCAAATGTTATTTTGACTACTTCAGACACGAGTTCTTCCGCAGTGGCTATCTCACACCATGCCAAGGTTATTCTAATATAACCTTGACCATGCTCGCACTCAAATCTTTTGCAATACCCTTTTCACTTAGCTAGATGACGCGTCGTGCGCGTGCGCAGTTGCATTTTTTGATTGGGAAAACCATGGCAAAGCCCCTATTTCGCCATAATTTAAATGAAAACATTGGTTTTTCATACTTTACTAATCGTGTTTTACTTTACAAAATGCAACTTGATCGAAATAAATTAGATGAAATCTCTTAAAATTGATAAATCATCAATTTTTTCAAATCAGAATTTAAAACGTTTCTAACGATTTCTTCTAGTTTATTTAGATCAAATTCCATTTTTGAGGCAACAAACGCTTAATAAAGTAAAGAAAACGTAATTTTTCGATCAAAGTACTCTACTGTCAGCAAATACAGGCAACATCGTGCGTTTTGCCAACCAAACAAGCAATTGCGCGGAGTGGCTATTTCTACGGCAGGTTTTACGTCACTGCGCATGCAAAATTATAAACAAGTTCAATTTTCGTAATAAATCACTTTATTTTTAAATACTTAACGAGGAAAATGACGTCGAAATGTCACCCCGAGATTCCATTAATCCAATGATTTTATTATTTTTACTGCCAGAAATAAAATTAACTAGGCAATTTTAATTTTTCCAGAAGCCACACTGATCTATTACAATTATTAGATTTGGCTTTAATAATCGAGCTGCGATGAGAATATCGTCTGTGCTTTTAAACTTAAGGAAACAGAGTATTGGAAATGATACACCAAATTGTAAATATTGAAACAATTTATACTTACTACGGCACACCATAAGAATTCTACACAATTCAAACTTGAAATTGTCTCGAGATTTACGATGTCTCGTAACGCCTTCGATGTGACGTCTGAACATGACTCAACAACCATGTGTTCGAGATTCCTTAAATGAAAAAAAAAATTTAATGTAGAAAATCGCAGTGTGCAGAAAGTAATATTTAAAGAATGCAATTTTTCTGTTAATTAAACCTGCAATAACGCGCGATGTAAACAAAGTCGTCGTCGCAAGTATTATTATGTTTAATCGCCAACCACTTCAACGCTGGACAACTAAAAAATTAAATTAAAGTGAAACCGTGCTATTTTTTTCAATTTCAGAAATATCGAACACGTACTGCGTGGGTAATAACTGCGCAGAACTTGGGCTGTAGACGATTTCCAACTTCGTGAGATATTTAAGTACCACTTCGCGAAGAAAAAAATCGAATTTGTAGATAGTAGTTACATGTAATTCTTCCAATAATAAATTGTTCTGTTGAAATTAAAAATAAATCAGGAACTATTTAAAAAAATATTAAATTTATCCTGCATTAATTTCATTTCATACTTTAAAACTTGCACTGCAACAGTCACGAGTAACATACAAAACTTTTAAATTTGGACATTTCTCCAGACAATGGGCAAAACAGTTAGTTTCCATCAAGAAAAACGCATCCATACGGAAAATGATATTTAATTTTTCTAACGTTTCTCCTCTTAAATCGGTGAGTGTTGTAATCGCTCTATAAAATATTAAAAAAGATATGCGATTTGACGAAATGTTAATTATAATTGAATATACACAAATATTATTTTTATACTTGCCTGCCCCAAACGTAAATATTTAGCATTTCAACACTTCTTAGAAGTTCACAGTTGGTGGCAAAAGTCTCAACTACTTCAGTGCCAATCTCCTCGAACAATGGCTGATGTCCTTTGACTTCGATTAAAATATCCTTCAAACGTCGCCATTTCGTAATCTGTTTAATTACCGAAAGATCTACTTGTCCAGACCTAAACACTAATTTAACGCCTTCGATTGCAGGAAATCTCGCTACTAGTCGCTTGGTACACACTGGAGATATTTTGCAATCATGAAATTCGAGTCTGCGTAAATAATTGTAGGCTGGTAGTCCTCTAGATAACGCGTACCAATTAGGTATACGAAAAAAACCTATAATTTTGAGTTTGTAACATTTTAGGCCGATAATCATATTTTCCATCAATGGTCTTTTCGTCGATAGTGAGTCTTCCATTGATAGTTCGTCGCCATCAATTAAAATATCCTTCACCAGCACGTGTTTAGACGCTAAGAGTTTCCATTTCTTGCATACCGGAGCGAACAACTGCTGCAGTTCAGCCCACGTTAAGTAAGAGCAGATCTGCATTTGAATTTCATACGGAAGAGAATTAAACGTGAAGTCCATCTCGTCAAATGTAATGGCACAATTAGTTCCGGGACGAAAATTTTGTGGTTCGCGTACCCAAACGTGGCGATTGTGACGTCATATGAACCTTGGCGTACCATTTTGGTGGCTTAAATGTCCCAAAGACCACTGCTTGTGGTCTGTTATTTACTATACAGTATTGCATATTTATTACAGTAAATAGTTTGCTACACGGTGCGGAAATTTCTAACCAAATGAAGTCACCAAAATTGAAAAAAGAAAAATTTGGAATTTTTTTTCATGTAGTTTCATCAAGTTACATTTGATTTTATGATCCTGGGATTTACTTATGGTAAAACCAAAACGAAAACTTTTCCAATTTCAATCGGCCCACGCGATTGACGCGCTGCAGGGTGGTTGCCGCGGGAAGTACGGACTAGCGTCCGTACAAACATGGCGGTCGAGTTTACTCAACTGTTTGTTCCACCGTGGTAACGACACTTTGAAATATCTTAAGTAATGTTTTATTTCTGAAAATAGTCGTAAATAGATTTTGTCCAGAATTTTTAAGCTCAATTTTACAATTGGTCAAAGTCCCCCCAATTTACGTGAGCTAAAAAATCTTAAATACTTACATATAATGCCCGCTAGAAGGCGTGCTGTGGTGGTTATGAATTCAATCCAAATCATCATACGTACGGTGATCTATTAGAGCCACCTTAAAGATGGGGTATATTTACGGAAAGAAGAATAAAATTGGGACATTTTTATTGCGAATAAATTTTAATATAACACACTGTAAATAATTTTTTTTAAATACAAGGTAAGTTTATTAAATTGTTTCTGAATCAAATTTTTATTCACAAGTGGAGTACAGTAATTCAAAAGGAGGGTACCACTTCTAGACTGCCGTACATATCAATTTCTCAATGCCCGACAAAAACAACTTAATATTTGTCTTCTAAGCTTACAGTTTGTAATTAATTCAACTTATTTCAGCAAATGATAAGATTAAATCGACAGCTAACACGAGTGTCAAACCTTTCACTTGAAAGAGCGAGATATTTTTCAACGTTAGATTCATCAGAAGTCTCATCCGTGAATCAGAATGATCCGGCACCAATTAAAAACAAGAAAAAAGCGCGGATTTATAAAAGAAAAACTGCGGTACAAAAGTTAGCTGAAAGATTGAACATTGAGGGTGTTGCAAGAACGATGTTAGATGAGAATGCAAAAGTTTTGGCTAGACCATTACGAAGTCCGGAAGGATTGTATATTTTGCGCAGTAGTTTGGCAGGTAACTATATTAAATACCATTTTGTATATTAGATTGACAATTTTAAATAGTTTGATTTATAGCGATCGTTGTGAAACATCTTAGCGTTGACATCAGGAAGGAAAAAGCTGTGGTTTTTGAGTTGAATCCCGGTAAGAAATTTGATATAGTGTGGTAAATTTACACCGTCAGTGTATAATTTTTTTTAAAATTCAGGGCCAGGATTTGTAACTAAAGCAATATTAGACGCTGGTGTACCACATTTAAGAGTTTTTGAAAAAAGAAAGCGATTTTTACAATACATCGAGGTAATTATAAAATTTATATTTTGGTTTATGATTTTGTAAGTAATTTTTTTTTCAGAGTTTGCCAAAAACTGGCGAAGGAAAACTGGAAATTATCGAAGAAGATTTTTTTACTTTGCCAAAACTCGAAAGCAAACACGAACGATGTGGAGTAGACACAATGAGTTTATTTTACAAGGATATAAAATATGCCAATTGGAGTGATGGTATGATATGACACTACGCAAGAAGAAGTCTTTAATAATAATGCGTTTTGTGGTATTTTAGAACCTACGTTAAAGATATTTGCAATTACGCCGACAGCTAACGAAGTTTCTTTCTTACGTTACGTGCTTAAAAAGTTTGTCACGTTTGATAGCATGTTTAGGTTTGGTCGTACGCAGTTTTTGTTATTTACTTCTGAGAAAGAATACGGGGTAATAATATAATTTTAAAATTACAGTAAAATGATTTGTTAAAACATCGTTGTTTTATTTTCAGTACATCACAGCTCAACCGAATGATTCATTTTTACAATATCGTGGTCATACAATATTATATCAAACGTTATTTGATATTGAAGTTTTACATAAGGTAGAATAAATATTTCTGCTATGAAAACACAATTCAAAAACTAATTTTATATTTGTTTATTTAGGAACCCAGAGATTCTTTTTTCCCTCCTCCGCAAAAAACTGAGAAATTAAGGAAGGTACGTCGTTAATAACTATTAAAATTTTACAAATTTCTGAGATTCGTAATCTTATTTGTAGACTTACTATGGAGAAAATTTTATGTATTTAATTCGGTTAACTCCAAAACGGCATTTACTTGATGTCATTTCGCCGGATTTATTGAAGGAATTCGCTGTATTTGTTCAACATAACTTTACGCAAAGACACGGAATCGTGTCTGAAGCATTGAAGTATGAGTAATTAATTCAGCATCAGCAACATCAGAGAATAATATACACATTATTTTTCAGCAAATGGATTCCAAATAGTGCGGAAAAATTAAACGAAGAAGATGTTAGTGCGAAGTTAAAATTTGGTAATCTGACTCCAACGCAAGTTCTGACATTGTTTCTTCATTTCTCATCGTGGCCGGAATATAACGATTGTTTACTGCGCGTTGAAGCACAAAGTAGATGGGCTGAGGATTGGATTGAGGAATCAGATGAAATTGAGGAAAATGAATAAGTGATGTACTTTCGTAGAAAAATCATTAAATTACAGGTAATTTAGATATATATACTTCTAACGTATGATTATTTGAAGTCTCTTTACATTTCATTAATCAGTCAAAATATTTATTGTAAGTAAACTCATTAACTTCTTGTTTAATTACTATTTTTGCGTTGGTGACGAATATTTGGCAACCTAGTTTTAAAAACTTGTGTGCTGTGTGGTTTGAAATTTTTTATTTAATTTATGATCCGAGCATTGTCGAGATATTCGCAGCAAAATGAAAATACTTGCTCCGTTGAATTTGCACGAGTGTCGAAATCGCTGATAGTGATAGAATAATAATGACATATTTGCCAGATACGTGATATTTCTGAGATAAGTTGCGTACTTATCGTGGTAAAAATAGTTCTTAAATTGAACAAACAAATATAACTCTCTTTGTTTCCAACAAATTGCACATGAAAAATTAATTGCTACGCGGAAGATTCTGGGAGTGGGTATTTACCCATAGTTATCTAAAAAAAAGTAGTTATATTTCTGAAATTCAAGTTAATAGATTTCAGCTAAATGGTTAGATGAAATTACTATTTTATCGTTAATTTGGAATTTCTTAGAATCGATAAAATAACTCGCAGCTAAACCTAGTTATAGTGGTGGTGTGGTGGTAGCGCTACAGAGACAGTCTTCGACAACTAATTTGGAGGAAATATTTATTTTGTAATAGAAGTTTAGGATCTAAGTTCTCTGATTGAATTATTAGGTTGCACCGGGCTTGAAGAGTATTTCCATGGCTGGCATTAGATAAAGAATAAGTACTTAACACCCTATCTTCAAATGACAGCCTTTTAACGGTCCTGTAACTAGATAAAAGAATTTGCGTGGAAGTTAAAATGTCCTCAACCACTTCAATATTTGTCTTTATACTATTTTTTATAATTCTCAACATTAATATCACTTCATTCTGTTACCAGTAATTTCGTACATTGCGTGGATTTCTGTTGTTGCACAGGTATTAGCGCATAAAAAAATAGTTATTTGGGAATAATTATGATTAAAAATTATTCCGTGTAACTTATTAGCTACAAAACCCACAAAATCACACGACACTATTTACTTTTACTTGCAGTAAATATTTTAGTACAATAAATATTTAGATTTATTAATGTGTATTATATTACACAATGTTGGACAATATGCGATGATCATTGAGTATTGCAAAGATAGTACGGAAGTAATGAAAGTTCGATTGCTACTTGTGAAATCATGACGTCGCATATATTGCAAACAATTATATTATTCAGTAGTTTATTAAATTGGTCACCGCGGATGTCGATAGCCGTAAGGTAAATCACTATGATTGTGGCGATTCATAATTTGTTGGCGTTGTTCCTTATTCCCAGCAGCAGTACGCAAGTCGGTGAATTTTGATGCGGCGTATGTAAAAACAAACGCCAAAATTTCCATAAATACCAAAACTGAAATGCCGGTCCAAAACCCAATATTTCCACCGATCGCGCCCCAAAAATCAGCAACCTTTTAATAACACACGGAAAATGTCACCGTTAACAATTATATAAGTACTGTAATGTTTAATTGAATTTTTACTTCTCACCGAATACTTCGAGTTTTCTGCGGAATCCTCAAAAAACGAACTTTCAAAAAGTACTTGGATTGCGGCAACGGTCTGTTTCATTCTATGAAATGTTATACTCACGTTGTAATAACTGCTTAAAATTTCAAGTTTCAACAATTTTTAAATTAAAATTTTTACGTACTCAGCGAATCCGAATTCACTGCTGTTGCTAAATACTGATTTAATTAATTTTTCGTATCGAAATCTAATCGCATCCTATAAGAGCGTGAAAGTTATTTTGTTTTATTTTTCTTAAATAAAACAATTATATTAATTAGACACCTGGAAAAACGGGTGTGTTAAAGCTGTATTGTCGAATATTACTCTATCGCCGTATATTAGTTCTCTGTAACGGACATTTAAAAATAGTAATAATACATGACATTTAATTACAATTCATTCTAGCAAATTCGATCGGGTGTTGCATCGATCAAGGTTAGATTGCAAAATTTGTCATTGTCTTATCGTAAACAAATATCAAAGCAATGACGTCATTGTGCACTCGACACCATTCCGTTGCACCGTCGTTATATAGGCTTTTTGCACGCGAAACCAATTAGTATATATACTCTTTGCGCACGACTCGCTGATTTTTCCACACGACTCGCGCGGATTTCAAATCAGTTTTGCACACGGCACTAATCTAAGCATTTAAATTGCCGGTATTCGGTGTCGTTCAATCACACCACCGACGACTGAGAAGGACAAGTTTGGAAAAACTACTTGAAACTACTCAACTTTAAACTTTACAATGGCTGATGCTGCTGCTGCTGAGACTGGTAAGTTTTAACAATTTCTCTTTCTGCTTTAAATTTTTCTTAATTATAAATTATTCGCGAGTCAAATTAAAAGCTGCTTTTTTTTCAAATAGTGAAATCAAAATGCAATTGCTGTAAGTGCAAGGATTGTAAATGCGATCCATGCAAATGTTGCAAGTGTTGCGAGCACTGTCCTGGCAAAGAGAAGGCTTCCTGCTGCAAATGCGAGGACTGCAAATGCGATCAAACGAAGGGAAAGTGCGACTGCTGCAAATGTTGTGAGAAATGCACCTGCACTCACGATAAGGAGGAGAAGTCCTGCTGTGACAAGGATGGGAAACGCTGCGCTTGCTGTAAATGCTGTGGTGCATGTAGCTGCAGTTCCAGCGAACGTGGAAGTTGCTGCAAGTGTTGTAAGGATTGCAAATGTTAGAGAGAGAAAATGATACCGATGTTTCTGGTAAAGGATATAAATTTTTTACGATAATTATCGTAATCAAACTGATAAATTAAAATCATTGTAACTATTCTTACTTATCAGATAAGAATTAAAATGTATCAAAACTAAAGAGTTAAAATTGTTAAATGCAATAAATAAAACATTACATACTCGCAAGGCAATGGACAGTCGCAAGTTTCGAGTTTCATTTTTGCCGTGTCTAAACTGCAACGGTCTTAAAGTAAACAAACAGTTATTAAATTTCAAACTTTGATCATTGTTTACGAATTTTACTCTTGAGCTCAAAGCACAATGTGTCAGGTTTTGGGTACGATGGAATCTTGTTTAGTAGACACTTGCAATTTTCTAAGGTGCGATTTTGATGACAAGTAGTGAGACATCCCTGCGGCGATCAAAACAATTTACGAATTATCCTATTAACCTTTTCTTAAATTAAAAATTCAGATCGGTTACCTGAGTTGAATATAGGTAAGGATACTTTTCTGAGTAATAAACCATTTTTTTTCGATAATTCAAATCGGTGGAATCAACGCAGTGCGATGGGTACGGTGCTTTCAATCGACTTATCTTTTGCTAATTGTGTGAAGAAAAATAGTTAATAGCTCCGCACACTCGTACGGTTTAGTTACGCGGGACGAAAATATTATTTTACCACTCGTAGAGTTACTTTCACCCAATCACCAGGATATATATAAAGAGCTGTCGGGGAACTTAAAATCGGTGGCGTTCCAGATTCGTGCAACAGCGCCACGAGACCCGGTGATCGAGCAAGAAAATCCGGGTCTTGAGTTCGGTCGACAAACAGGGACATAACCAAATCTAATATAATTCAGACAGTTGTTATTTAAAGTGTGATTTAAGTGTCATTATGACGTACCTGAGCCAGGATAAACAGTAAGCTTAGTTCTATCTGGAGAAATCCCAGAATTGAAGGTGAAACAAGTGCCGTAATATGGGTGTATAAACGTCACAAAATCTCTGAAAATAATGAAAGTGCCAAGCAACATTGGATTAAATGTACCGATACAGGTATTAGTTAATGATGATTTACTTTTCGTTGCAGGGCAGGGCCCAATTCCATACACAGTACGGTGAAAGTTCGGATTTTGTGAAGAAAATTTTTTCGTAATCAGGATCAGGTGACAGAGAGTAGTTTTTCAATGCTTTCATGAGACGAAAATCTTTATCATATCGTATCATTATGTCACGCTTCTGAAAGTAAATTCAGAAAAATTCTACATTTTAATATCCAAATTTTCGTGGAACTTTCTTTTTTACGTGAGAAATTAATCTTTTCCTCCCATGTAACTTACGATTGTTGGATCGAACTGCACCATATCTCCAATTTTTGTCTTGATAGCTTCCTTCCATTTAACCGGATTTCTGTTGCATATGGTGATGGCGGGAAATGGCAATGTCCCGTTCATTTTCAAAACCGATTGCTCGTACGTCATGTAACTACAAGCATCAGACGTATTAAGCTCCCATACAAAAATATTAGAAACAAAATAAAATTCACGCGTAATAACTGGTGATGAGTCCCCATGACTGAAACATGGAAAGCGCAATTCCTAGTATAAAACACATAATCCAACCAAATTTTCCCAATCTTTTGGTTTGTCTACCATATTGCGCTAAACCAGGAAACGAGGTTGTCTGCAAGAAATCTTGGTAGACGCTCTGCTTTTCCTTCGAATCGGATGAATCTTTTAAATTTGCGCGGTGAAATTGCAAATTCACTAAAACATAACCAAAATTTTTTTGCTTAAATATTGTAATCTACAATTGATGCAATAAGTATTTTTTTTACGTTTGTTTGGGTGTATTTGAATATTTCTACGACGCGTAAATTCGCCAACTCTTGGTGTGTTCATCGTGAGTTGCTTACGTTAGCGGAATTGTTATAAAACTAGTTTTTCCGCACGGTAGGAATGATACGCAAGGTTAAGCGAATTTTTTTTGTAAAACTTGTTTTTTCCGCGCGATAGGAATGATACGCAAGAAAAACTCACGAGCTTTTATAACCATTCCACTTTACAGATCGTGACTCTTACAACCATAAATTACGTAGTTTGAAACTGCAAGAAATAACGCATTATTTTGTTACTTTGTAATTGTAACACTCGTTACGATTTTACAGTTTCACCTTTGAACTCTACTTAAAACTGATTAACGGTTTGTGGTAAAGGTATTTGTTGACAGTTAACGGAAATCTAAAATTAGAGCTACCGTAATTTCTTTTTAACCCGCATTTCTTTCGGTACGGTACTGTTATTAAAAAAGACTCAAACACAAACATTTTTACTAACAAAAAATAAATGCGGACGGAACTTAAAAACAAACATAAATAAATAAACCTTTCCTCACGTTACGTAAATAAATTTTTTATTTTTAAAGTTTTAAAAATGCATACTCCAGCTGCGATGACATCATTTTACGAACGCCCCCACGTTCTACACGAACGCGCGCGAATACAGTAATTGTAAAAGAACCAAAAGATCATTCTAGTTGCGTTAAGATCAACTTAACACACGCTAAAATAACACACCCGCTTATTATCTTATTATTTTCGTGTACACCAAAAACCTAATCCTAGTTATTCGCAGGGAACAACAAATTTTTAAAACAACCATCGACTTGAAAAGAAATCCCTCTACGTTGGGGTGAGTCAAACTCGTGACGTCATTGCATCAAATCAATGGGACCACGCCTGCGCTGTGAATGCCAAACCGGGGAGAGTGAGTCTGAGTGACATGAACTAGACTTCAACCCTCAACAAGATGCCGCACCAATACAAGAACCACACCGTCTATAATGTAAGTGTTGTTCGTGCGTTGGTTAATTAACTCAGGTACCTGTTACAACAAAATAGGAATTGGGTTTGAATTATTGATGTTTGTGGTCCCATTTCTAATGTTGAAGTGGACATTCGATACTCCCAGATCTTTTTATTTATTTACCACTCACGTTTTTCTGGGTGGATTCACGCGCTGAATTTTTTGTTATATTTCGTTTGCTGATTTATTTCTGTCTGCAGTCACGTGTCAAAGATTATCCGCGAAGTAATTGTGGGATTTTTGGGGATAGGCGATGTTGCAGGAAAGCTGACCTTGGTTTGGGTCGGATTAAGATATAATTAAAGAAATTCTTGAGTAGTAAAATACAATATAATGATAAGATAGAAGAATTATGACGAATGTTGTGTTATTGCACAACCAAGAAAAATAACTTCTGAGTATTCCCATAATAAAAACAGCTGAGTAATTGTAGCAATTTTTTGTTTTGAATAGTCTGGGGAGAGAAATTATTCAGCTGCGCAAAATGTAATTTTTGATGCAATATGGCATAAAATTTACACTTTGAAATTTTGAATTTTTAAGGTCTTACAATTTTTGCGTGATTTTTTAATTAATATTTTCAATGTAATTGGTGATGCTGATTTTACATAGTTAATTTATTGATAAGGGATTGTGATCACTCGTGTGTGATTACTGTATTTTAATCATCAGTGAGTAATAAAAACCGTGCGAATTCGTTCCGCATGACATGTAATTGTGAACTGAATATTCAATATTCAGTAATCCATTGTCATAAAAGGACAAAGGAAATCTGACGATGTGATCACAAATTAAGAACCGTAGGTATTCCTATCTACACGTGATTATTTATAACATATATTTACTTTCCTCAGAAAAATTATTAGAAATCTTTATTACACCACATGTTGCTGTCGTAAAATAAATTCATGTTCTAATTTTAATCTTCCGCGTCAATTACCTAAATACTCTCAGCTTTCATACCCTTAAAAACAACCACAACAAGCTTTCTTTATTAAAATCCTTTAATAATCTCTTAACAGATGAAAAATCTATATCAACAAATCCAAACACTCGTTCTGAGATAGTACAGGAACAGTTTTTGATTAATTTTTCCAGGAAAATAAAAATATATTCACCAGATGTCTTCACGTGTGTGACAGATGTTTGCATGTTCTTGGATACAATAAAATTTAATAAAATTATTCCACCACTTTCAGTAATTAAAATTGGCCGAGTTACAGTAAGAGCAATTTTTTTTGTGGGTGTGGTTGTGACATGTGATAAGTCAGAAATAAAATAACTACACCTTTAATCAATTCTTTACTTACTTTTCAATGAAAAAAAAAATATTTCAACAAGTTTATTGTTTGCAAATTGCGTGATCGCTTTTACGAACTTTCCCGCGTGATGTAATCTATTGAGAAGTTCCGGATTTTCCTGTGTCTCTCCCACCTTATCACCTTGAGTTGGTACATTCCACTTCCCGTCTCCTTAAATCCAAAAATAATTATTCACAATTTTTTCTCTCCTGCAACACAAAAAAACAAACACTCATCAAACGAGATTTTAGATAACGATAATTTTAAACCGTAATAATAAATAAAAATAATGGCTTCTTAAGTTACTAATAACTTTTTATATTGCATATTAATAATAATATTAAGAATAACTAAAATTATTGCGTTACTAAGATACACAAAACCAGCAATATGTTTTCTAATGCATAGAGGCTCAAGGTTATGTGATAAAACGCCGCAATTGAATTGCGGTCAAATGGAAAAGTTTTACGAGCGAGTGGCTCACGCGACTCGTATCGTATTCGTGTATTTCGACACTGTCTATTTCGGTGAATTAGTAGTTATTTACCTTAGTACACTAGTTGTTCGACAATTAGTCCAAATTAATAATTAATAGACAGGCGTGAACAAGAAGTAATACTTTAACTACAACGGTACGTAGAGGTAATATAACATAAATTCCAGGATGTCCTTCCTTTTCCGCGTTCGGAATTAATTTTATTAATAAAAATAGAGAGTATAAATTAAGATAGTGCAGTATTTTCATCATCAATAGCTGGGGCAAAAGACGTTGACGTAAATGGTCGTTGTAATAGGCATAAAGATTCGCGTCTGGGAGGCACACACTTTAATCTAAAAATAAAATTTTCCTGCTGTCTTACTTTATACTAGGGGCGACAGACAAGCGTTGAAAAACACTCATAAAAACGACAACATCTGTGTATTCGCATATATACTGTACGGCACCCTCGTATTTATCAACCCAGAACTCGAGAGAAGAAAGGAAAATATTTTTGTAATTTTGTTGTCGCGGGCGCTGCGCTTCCTGTCATTTGCCGATGTAGCAAAAGGAAAAGTTTTACTGTATTAGTCGGTGCTGCCTCCCAACTTCCGAATTAGAATTAACTTAGAGTCTCAGGACTCGTAGCGAAATAGTGGTAGATTAGTTTAACTTAGTTCCGTAACTGTTTTCTCCAGCGTCCTTCTTTAACGCGTCATGTATACTACCACAGTCACGCACACCGTTACGGGTAGATATCATACTAATCAGTATAGTCCTGCAAATGAGGCTTGTTTCAAGGTAGGCAAGAAAAATTAGTTGGGTATTTTTTGTTTTAATTTTTTCAGGTCTTGAATGGATAAAAATAATCTGCGATTTAAGATTGTGTTACATTTGTTGTGCGTGAGTTTTTAAAGTTTATTTTGCGGTTGGGAGTCGAATAACAAGAGGTTTGTTTTACTGGTTGATGGCGCGGTTGAGTGAAATGGTTTATTTTTAAATGTACTGCGCGAATTATTTAACGGAAATATTTAGTGAAAATTGTAATTGAGTGATGGTGTTAGTTCCCAATTGACAAGTGACAACGAATTACGTCGTTTCCTTCAATTTGCCGTGTTTTGTTGATTTTCTATGATGAACCGCGTGATTATCTTTCAAGGCTACCGAGATGTTTATCATGGTCGTAATGTTTTTTGCAGTCAATGCGTATTATTTATCGTAATGTTAAAAATTGATACCGTAATTATTACGTAAAAACCAGAAATTAAAATTAAATGTCGTAAGTTAATTTTCTTGATATTTGGTAAATATTTTTTTTGAGTCTCCGTTACTTCCTGAAAACGAGATAACGTAATCTCAAATAAAAGTTTCCTAATGTCACTTTTGGTTAGCATTTGTTTGTCATTATGACTAAATTATAAAAGTTCGAAATAATAGTAAAAAAATTAAAGGATGTTTGTCAGAATATTTCCTGATTAAACTTTGATCAGCTGTATTGATTTTTTGAGTCACTCAAACTTTTCGCTTTCAAACTATCTAATATTAAAGTAAATAACACCACCTGAGTAAAGGAAATAAAAAAAAAATCTGTGGACCGAATTGTGCACAGAATAAATTGAGACTTTCTTTTAAATCGAGCACAATAAAAAAACTGTGCCTGGTTTACAGGAAAACATCCGCGTCTTTTCCTAAACCGTTCCCCCGAGAATAAAGTTCCTTTATTTGTTATTTTAGTTGGGTGAGAAAGGATCAGGCTTCCGACAAACTGCCGAAGTTCAAGACTTTTACAAATTGCGAGATAAGTGCCTCGCCGAGGGATGTCTATTTGAAGATCCAACTTTCGACGCGATTGATACTAACATTTTCTTCAGCCAAAAACTTCCTAAACCGTTCAAATGGAAACGACCAACCGTAAGAAAGAGTTAAATTCTTCTTTATCTCAAGTGGACGTGATTCAGTTTTAGAATTGCAGTGATGCTGGGTGGAGAGAATATTTTAAGCTAACAAAAAATTCCAAAAAGTTTGGAATTGGTAATTTACGTGTAATAAATCATTTTTAATACTCCGTAATTTTTGTTTTGGAATTATGAAAAGTATTACTGTTTTACTTTACAGGAATTGGTGAATAATCCCCACTTCTTCGTGGAAGGTGTAAGTCGATTTGATGTCGTCCAAGGAGATCTAGGTGAGAAATATTTAAGATTAACATCATAAATCCGGCAATTTCAACAGCTGTTAAAACGCTTTCGCTACTTTTATCGCCAAACAAATTACAGCTATTAAAGCTTTAAAAAAAATTACAACTCTCCTTTATTTTGTCAGTGAGTTGACATTGCTTAGTTCAGAATAGGCAATACAAAATTTGATCCACAAAATATTAGTTCCAGTTGCATGCGTGAGAGAAAGCGTTTTGTTTACTAAAATTAAATTCCAATCCCAATAAATGACCGACGAGGTAGAGATTGGAATTTGGGTGTGGTTTAAATTTGTCACTACATTTCACATTTTAGATTAATAATTTATAAAATTTGTTAATTAGGTGATTGCTGGCTTCTGGCTGCGGTGTCTAATCTCACCTTAAACCCCACGCTCTTTAACAGAGTTGTACCCGATGATCAAGGTTTTGCTGCTAGTAAAAAATATGCGGGAATATTTCACTTCAGGTAAAAGTCGTAACTTGCATCGTAAAAGTTCAACATTCATCCGTATCTCTGACTTTTAGATTTTGGCAGTACGGCAAATGGATCGATGTTGTTGTCGACGATCGTTTGCCTACATATGGAAAACTCGTGTTCCTTCATTCCGCAGACCAAAATGAATTTTGGAGTGCACTACTGGAGAAGGCTTATGCCAAGTAATCTAAAACGTTTTACTATACAAAACTGCTGCACATGCAAATTTTTAATCTTTATCTTTACAAGATTACCATAGGATAAAAGTTTTTTCATATAAAGTGAAGTGCACCATCAAAATCAAGATTTCTCTTTGCTTTTAAGGCTTCATGGTTCCTACGAGGCTCTTAAAGGAGGAAAAACAAACGAAGCCTTAGCTGATTTTACTGGAGGGGTTACTGAAAGCTATGTACTAGAGAACGCACCGCCTAATTTGTTTACTATCATGCACAAGGCTCGTGAGAGATCTTCGTTGATGGGTTGCTCTATTGTGGTGAGTACATTTTAATTTTGTGAATAATTACGAGGTTTGGTGCTAAGTAGTGGTAATAACTCGTTTTTAGCCTTCGGATAAAAATGAAGCTGAATTCAGAATGCCAAATGGTTTAGTAAAAGGCCACGCGTATAGTATAACTGATGTTAAAATGGTAAAAGTTGAAACAGAGTAATATAAATTAAGAATTTGAATTAAAGAGTTTCATATTTTAAATAGGTGGATATTAAAACTCCTCGTGTGTCTGGAAAAATTCCGTTACTGAGGATTCGGAATCCATGGGGTAGTGCTGATGAGTGGAATGGACCATGGAGTGACAAGTGACTATTTCCAATGTGGAATAAAGATGCTGAATAATCGCTGTTTAATTCTATTGCAATAGATCTCGCGAGTGGCAGTATATTTCAGCAGATGAAAAAGACTCTCTCGGACTCGTTATTGCTTCCGACGGAGAATTTTGGTAAAATTAAGAAGAAAAAAATTATTAAAACCAGCAAAATATGACTAAAAAAATTTTTTATTTCAGGATGTCGTTTTCGGATTTTATGAAAAATTATCACGAACTTGAAATTTGTAACTTAAATCCAGAATCTCTGGAGGCGGACGACGAGCATTCGTCTCACAAGTGTTGGCAAAGCAATGCTTTTGAAGGTTCCTGGGCTCGAGGTGCAACAGCTGGAGGATGTCGTAATTTCATTGGTAAAGAATTAATTCAGGTTTAATTCGTGACGGAATCATATCGCTGATAAAAAAATTTTTGTTTGCAGAGACATTTGCCTGCAACCCACAATATCGGATTGTATTGGAAGATCCAGACGAAGACGACGATGACAACACTTGCACTATGATCGTAGCTTTAATGCAAAAACACAGACGTGCCCAGCGCAAAATGGGAGTTGACACGCTCACTATTGGATATGTTATTTATCACGTGAGTCAGCGCATTTTTATTTGTTTTGTTTGTTTCATTGAATGTTTCTGCACCAGGCGGCGTAACAAGTGGATTATGTGTGCAATAAACCTAGATTATCACTACTTTACCTTGAATTATTTTTTAGGTGTGTAATATTTGATACGCATTTTATTTCATTTTATTTTATGTTACGGTAAGTTCAAATATTACTTTGAGTAAGTTTGCCGTGGGAAAGAAAATTCTTTTTTATATTGTGCACAATTTTTCAGCTGGGCTTAGTTATTTTTTGTGCTTATAAATAAATAAATACATTTATTTATTTATGATAACATTAATAATTACTGTCAGGAATTTACCTTGCTCTTATACTGGAATTATTTGTAAATGATGATTTCAGAGGCAATGTGGATAAGTCAAACTTTCTGATTAATCAATATCAAAACAAAGATGTGTCAATAATTCCGGAAATTTTTTTACCTTTATCGCAGCAGATATAAAAATTCAGTTTAAAAATACAAGGTCGCAATCGTGTGTAGTGTGAAGTGGTCAGTAATTGGCACAGTCTCAAAAATTAACTCTATCCAGCAACTAAGTTTGTTTTACACCCCTGCAAACTACTGATTTGGCTTATTCCAACAGTTGCGCATAAGTATTCCAAGGTTTACTCAGCGTATAAATCAAGACTTTCTACCATCTTGAATTGATAGTCAAATTTAACTTTCATCTCACGTTTAATTTCAGTTGAAAACTCCCGACTCCATTCCTCGTCCAGTGCCAAAACGTTTTTTCGAATACAACAATGCTATAGCCAAAGTTGACACTTTCACTAACCTACGCGAAGTTAGCCAACGATTTAAATTACCGCCAGGTACTTATTGTGTAGTTCCCTCCACTTTTGAACCGAACGAAGAAGGAGATTTTCTTCTCAGAGTGTACAGTGAAAAGAAGAACGACATGCAGTAAGAGATTAATAATTTTAATAATTTTAAGTGTTTTAATATTTTTAGTCATTGAATGATTTTAACTGTTTTAATTAATTTTTAAAGCGAAAACGACGAAGATATTTCTGTAACGGGGGCTGATGAGAATGTGGTAAGTAAATTTTGGGGGGCTATTTTTACTACTGATGTTGTCGTAATGAGTCCATCAACCTAACTACAGATCAAGGAAGTGAACGAACGTGACTCACGGGATTTAATCAAGGACGCTTTCCGCAAAATCGCGGGTGATGATTTGGAAGTTGACGCCAACGAATTGAAAGAAGTTCTCGACCATGTTCTGAAGAAAGGTGATTTTAGAAATTTAATCTTGTACTAAAAATACGTCATTTTTTTCTTTTTATTTTATTGCGTTTAGAATTCGATTTCCCTGGTTTTGGCATTAATCTTTGTCGGGGGATGGTGGCAATGATGGATGTAAATATTGGGTAAAATTGTCCAATAAATAAATGTATTAAACAGCGCGTCAATTGTACTTACAGCTTGATCGATCCGGGAAATTGGGATTTGAAGAATTTAAGGAACTTTGGTTTAACATTGCCACTTGGAAAGGCGTTTTCAAACTGTATGACAAAGATAACACCGGCAGCCTTACTTCGTTTGAATTGCGAGCTGCGCTTGCATCTGCTGGTAAGGGCCTACCAGAATTATTAAACTGAAGAATATGTATTAATTTTTGTCGTTTTTGTAATACTTTTATTACAGGTTATCGCATAAATTGGCACATTCTTAAAGTTTTAACTCTTCGCTACGCAAACAAAAACAATGAAGTTTCGTTTGAAGATTTTATTATGTGCGCTGTAAAACTGAAAACTATGATTGGTTAGTGAATAAAATTATATTATTGGTTATAATTCAAAAAATACTTAATATTTGGTTTTTTTAGGAGCATTTAAGGAGAGAGACAAACTTGGACGTAACGAAGCGACCTTCAAATTGGATGAGGTATGACAATTAATCGAAATTAAATTAGAATTAGAATATTATAGATAAAAATGGTAAATTTTAGAATGTACGTTAGCAAAGCTAATGCTTGCACACGCTACTACTTTAGCACTGCACGATTTATAGTGCGTAGGTGATGGAATTAGACAATTAGTGCTGCTCTTTAGGTGATGGAATTAGTGGTATCTGGTGTTACTCTTTAGGTGATGAGACTAGAGCTACTCTTAGCAAATGCATTGCCGTGAGATCGTACTGTAGTAAAAAATAAGAGATAGAAATTGATAATTTTGTAAAAAAATATTTTGTGTTTACACTTTACAGTATATAATTATCAACATGTACTCGTGAATCCAGCATCTTACCACGAAAAGTTATTACACAAGACCCAACTATTTAATTTCACTGAGTTCCCTAGATCCAATTGTAAAATCTGTGGTTTGTAAAGTAATAGCAGTAGTAGAAGTAAAATTTATAATTGGGTAGTAGTCACATATTATAGTAATTGCAATGTTTTAGTCACCATACTTGTGATGCCTGACGGAAGTAATGCCAAAAAATTATTTTTTGTAGTGGTTAACGCTTACAATGTACGCGTAAGAGGGTGATTACGAAAAATTTCGTTTCCGAGCTTCTAACGTCTTCGCCGCGTTACGTCTCGTCGCTGTTATATCTTAATTACTGCCATGAACATATTACCGTACCATAAAAGCTGTCGTGCTGCTGATATTTTCTTATCATTAAATTTCATATAGTATTGTAAATTAAGCAAAAAAAATATTTTTATTGCTGTTAAATGATTTATTTTAAAAACCAAAGATATTAACGTAATATAAATATGTACTAATTTAATTATTCTAATGAATGTTGATAATTTTTAAAAGTATTTATATTTTATCGCTATTGATAGCCTTTAATTTAAGACTGTCTCAAACTCTAAATCTAAATGGATCTCATTTCCAATATTGTTACTAATTCTTTCATGACAAATTCTCAGCATTCTCAATGTAATCTGCTGTAATTTAATCACTTGAATAACAATATTTACCACACGATCATAATTTGGACTACGTCCAAAAAGAGCGTGCAACCAACTGACCAAAAAAATCCAAACCAAAAACGACTTCCAAAAACGTTGTTGTAAATTATTGTTACTTTATTATATAATATAATTATATACATGTATCATTAATATATAAAAATATATTCAGATAATATTTAATTACTTCCAGTTGGATCGAATTTGGATATTTTCAACGTGAAGTTGAACAAATACGGAGTTCGTTGATTTTTCGTCCAAATTCGAATCAATAATTTCTGGAGTACGGTATTATTAATAACCTAAAACTCCACTTTATAATAGAATATTCAATCCACTCTTGTGCCTCATTTCAAAGAAATGTTTACTCCGTTTCTTAAAGTACAATTTTACTCGGACCTCGTTACAATGAACTCTGTATCTTAGAAGGTACTCAGATTATTGAACTTACCTGCAATGCATATTTGTAGTTAATTTTTTTTTATAGTGCGTAAAAATTTCAAAAGTTACAAGATGGGTAGAACGCCTTAACGTTGTTAATCTGTTATTACATTTTCAGTTGATAATTTAAAAAATCAGATGGTTAATTTATGGCGAATAATATTTCAAATTTTCTCGTTTTCCGATAAAAAATACTTGGAGTGGTTTAAACTAATATACAATGTTATTCTCTTTGATTATCTTGTTGGTTCATTACAACAAGGATATATAATACTGTATTACAACTTACATAAATTTGTGTGTTTGAGACTCGTATTAAACCACCTGTGGATTATTAAGAGTTATATCAAATATTTTGTACTTATAGTGTACATTTACTGTTACATTTACATAATGTACTTATACTAGAAAAATTAATTTGTCGAGTCAGTTAAGAAATAATATTTTGCAGAAAGTTATTGTATCGTCAACGGTAAGTAAGTTTGTCAAAAATTGTTTGTGAGATTCACTGCAGGCGGACAAAAATGTGCAATTGATGTGAAGAGTAATGTACACGAGTAAAGAAATAAAATTTGAAAAATGTACACACATACAAGTAGTTACCGTATTCAGTAACGTCTTGGCAGATAAATTTTTTGTTGAATCCTGATAAATCTGCCAAATTTATTTTTAAATTTGTGTTTATTTATTTATTTTTATTTTTTTTAATTTTAAGATGAAAGTCGTCGTTGTTAACAAGGGTGAAATTTAAAGTCGGCATTGCCAACGAATTTCCGAACCAGAAATAGAGTCGTAAAGAATCCACGTAAATGTAATTTGTTTCAGTGCCACAATTGCAGCTCTGCTCGCAGGACGTCCTGAGACTCGCATCATGTATTCCAGCACGAGAACGTATCAATATACCTCTACAAGTTATACTTACAAGGTAAAGAAAGATATGTTTAAAATAGTACTTAAATTATCGCATTGTTTTTACGGTACTTAAAATATAACCCAAAAGCAATTTACGCTAATTTACACTGAAATTTCATGTCAGTGAATTTCGGATACTGGAACGTTGTTCTCGGTATCCCGAAAGAATTTTGCAGAAATGCCAAGTGTTTCTGGTTTACTAAGGATTATTACAACAAAATTGAATTTGAGTCCTTGCGACTATTGCGCATGTAATTGTAAAAAGAAAAATTAAGCATAATTATGTTTACAGGAAAAAAGATGATTTTGCTATAGAAATTTTCGTCAATGTTCTTTTAAAATCCCTTAAAAAATTTAAGTAAAAAAAACGAAATTAATTTTACACGTTGTGTACGGGTTAATGGGTATATCCGTGAGTTTTCGGAATTCAAATCTGGTCTTCTACTAAAATTATCCGTGTTTGTCAAATGGGTAATTTTGGCAACGCGTGGTAACTTGGAAGCTTTACTAAGTGATAGGAGTTTTTGATTAATTGGGTACATTTATTTAGTTGTCAAAAACAAATGTAGAGTAGCTGTTGACTTAGGATGTAAAAATGCAGAATTTTTCTTTCAACTTGTTCTCAGATATGGCCAGAGAAGATGAACAATTGAGTGTCTAGTTTTAACGCTTTTTCATTTGGCAACTTGTGTTGATTCATAAGGGAAATCTGTATGGCTTATTTGTCACGAACAACTGTCTAATATTTACGCTGCTTTACGATGTGTCGAATTTTACATAGAGAGAAAATTTAGTAATATAATCGTGCGTTACGTAGTTCAACTAAATCTTTGTTAATAAGGGAAAATGGTGAAAAATATTAAATTTTGGAAAAATAGGTTTTAAGTAACAAGTTGAAATTGACGAAGTGGAATTTTTGATTTTATTTTATATACACCATTTACTTGTAAATAAAAGTTTCATCGTTATTTTAGTTTGGCGAAAAGGGATCTGGCGTTCGAAGAACTGGCGAAATTCAAGATTTCGATAAACTGAGAGATAAACATTTCTCTGAGGGCTCTTTGTTTGAAGATCCGACATTCGACGCAGTTGACTCTAGTATCTACTTTAGCAAACCAGTTCCTCCACAAATCAAATGGAAAAGACCAGGCGTAAGAAAGATTTAAAATCTACTTTGTCACAAGCTGTGACTCAAAATTGGGGAAATACAATTTTAAAGTGTCTAAATTATCGGGATTTAAATTTATATCAAAAACTAAATTCAAACTCTTTGCAAGCACAAATATTTTTTCTATCTTAATTACTTAAACCATATTCAGTTATCAAAGAATTTTTTTCTTCAATGTTGTGATTTAAGAATGGTCACAGTAATAATGCAAATGATCAACAGTTTTTTCCGCATTTCTAGGAATTAGTATCTGACCCTCACTTATTTGTGGAGGGAGTGAGTCGATTCGATGTCGTCCAAGGAGAACTGGGTGAGACTAATTTAATGTTGTCATCGTTAAATTGGAAATTTCGGTTAGTCTTAAAGGGACGTAACTATTTTTGTCACCAAATTAATTACGGATGAGTGACATCAGCTGAACAAGTTAATCGCTGTGGAAACACATTCACAGTCGTTTGTTTTGGCAATAAATAAAACTGTTTTAACTGGCGCCAGAAGCTTAACGTGAAAAAATTATGTCTGGTGGCCTAGAACTAGATACAATTGTGTTGGCAGAAGGTAAATTTTTTTAAAAATCTTAAATAGTTTATGATTAAGGAAGTACTAATTGAAAAGTTGGTGTAACTTAAATTTGTCAACGAATGTGTAAACTCAGAATTAATGCCAAATAATACTCGTAAATCAGGTGATTGCTGGATGCTGGCAGCGATATCCAATATTACTTTGATTCCTGCCCTGTTTTACAACGTTGTATCTGAAGATCAAGGTTTTTCTTCTAGCAAAAAATATGCGGGGATATTTCATTTTAGGTATCGTAACCGTACTTATAATAAGAAAAACCACACTTTTAAACGTCCCTCCAAATTTTAGATTTTGGCAATGCGGAAAATGGATCGATGTTGTTGTTGATGATCGTTTACCTGTACATGGAGAGCATCAACTCGCCTTTCTTCACTCCAAGAATCACAACGAATTCTGGAGTGCGCTGTTGGAGAAAGCTTATGCCAAGTAATCTCAAATATTTCACAAAAACATTACACATTCTTATTTTAATCTCTTTGTCCCATGAGATTACAGCACAGGCAATCCTCTGTTCGAGCTTCCATCTAATTCCCGTACATTTTTTTAAAGGAAATCGTAGTGTAAACAAATAGAGTATTGCCTGTTTAAGATAAAATAATTTTTTTATATAAAACATAAAGGAAATTTCATTTTGCTTTTAAGGCTTTACGGTTCCTACGAGGCTCTTAAAGGAGGAAAAACAAATGAAGCCTTAGCTGATTTTACTGGAGGCGTAACTGAGACTTTTCTACTGAAGAATTTGCCTCCCAAATTATTTTCCGTCATGCGAAAAGCTCATGAAAGATCCTCATTAATGGGATGTTCTATCATAGTGAGTCTTACATTTTCATTTTAATGAGTTACTGGTAAAATTTACTGTACTGCAGAAAACTACTTCTTGATTTCAGCCTCGGAAAGATGGACTTGAAACGCTTCCAAATGGCTTACAAACTGGTCACGCGTACAGCATAACCGATGTCAAAGAGGTGAAATTGAGATCAAATTTATCACGCGATTTTTTGTGGCAGAGTATGTTACTAAAAATATTATTATTTAAAAGGTGGATATTGCAACTGGGAAAGTTTCGTTGTTGCGAATTCGAAATCCATGGGGCGGTAGTAATGAATGGAAGGGTGCCTGGAGTGATGAGTAATTATATATATAGTTACATTATTTTGTTGTTGCTGACAGTACAAATGTAAAAATTACACATTGCACGAATTTTTTTCATTACATCAAAATGGTGAAGATCACCCGAATGGAAGGATATTTCAGAAAGTGAAAAAAAATCGCTCGGACTTTCGTTTGCGTCTGATGGAGAATTTTGGTAGCATTGTTTATTTTTACACTACCATATTTAAATAACCCGCGTACTCAATGAAAAAATAAATAAAACAGTTCTGAATGAATTTATTTTTCAGGATGTCGTTTCAAGATTTTATGAGCAATTTTGACGAATTTGAAGTTTGTCACTTCAATCCAGACATGTATCCGGATACACAGACCTCGCACAAGCGGTGGGAAAGCCGACTCTTTGAGGGTTCGTGGGTGCGGGGAGTAACTGCTGGCGGATGTATTAACTTCATGGGTACAAATTAAAAAATTAAATTTTTTGTATTCCGTGACATAAATAATTTCTTTCTTTTAGACACATTTCCTTGTAACCCGCAGTATCGCATTGTGCTGGACACACCAGATGACGACGACATCAACACTTGCACCGTTGTCATTGCTTTAATGCAAAAAAGCAGACGTTCTCAACGAAAAATGGGAAAACGCGCTCTACAAATTGGATTCCGTATTTACCTTGTGAGTTGATCTTTTTCGGGATTTTTGGTAAAATAGTTTTTTTAAGTAATATAAACAGCATTTATTGAAAAACTGAATTAGAGAATTACACGTCACTTTTGTAATAACCTGAATTATCGTACTACTTGTACTACCTAAAATCAAAATTTGCAAATGTTAACCATTTTCATTCTTCGTTTATCACCAGTTGGAAAATCCGGACTCCACCACTTGCCCATTGCCAAAAGAATTTTTTA
The DNA here is from genome assembly GCA_034696085.1 of Stigmatogaster subterranea. NCBI lineage: Eukaryota > Metazoa > Arthropoda > Chilopoda > Geophilomorpha > Himantariidae > Stigmatogaster > Stigmatogaster subterranea. The sequence goes on from JAQIWS010000013.1 coordinate 81,253, forward strand.
GTCGCTATGATGCTATAGCTAATATTTCGGCGTTTACTCCTTTGCGTGAAGTCAGTCAGCGGTTTCACTTACCTCCAGGTACATACTGTATCGTTCCTTCTACGTTTAATCCAAACGAAGAAGAAGATTTTCTTCTGAGGGTATACAGCGAAAAGAAGAACGATATGCGGTATGCGTGATTTGTTATTATGCCAAGTAACTTGATATTTATTCCAAAAATTAATTTTAAAGTGAACACGACAAAGAAATCTCGACAACAGAAGCTGACGTGAATGCGGTACGTGATAACAGAAGCCGTTAAATATTTTTCTGTGCTGATTACTTCTGAATTTATCTACTCAATTAGGTTAACGAAGCAAAGCAATCTGACTCGAACGATCGAATCAAGGAAGCGTTCCGTCAAATTGCCGGAGAAGAAACGGAAATTGATGCCAATGTTTTAAAAGAAGTTCTTGATCACGTTCTTAAAAAAGGTGATTTTTAGAGATTATTTTGACTTTGTAATTTATAGGAAGATCAAAATTTTTTGTACCCACAGAATTCGATTTTTCTGGCTTTAGTATTAATCTTTGTCGAGGGATGGTGGCAATGATGGACGTGAGTACAAAATATCTCTATGAAAAGGCATTTCCAATTGTACAGTTGTGTGATTACAGAGCGACCGATCGGGTAGATTGGGATTTGAAGAATTTAAGGAGCTTTGGCTTAACATTGCTACCTGGAAAGGCGTCTTCAAACTGTACGACAAAACTCACACTGGATCGCTGAATTCATTCGAATTGCGGGATGCTCTTGCCTCTGCGGGTAAAAAAATATATAACGGCCTAAAAATTTAGTTGATCACTGTATTTTAATACCCAATTTATTGCAGGCTATCATTTAAATAGAAATGTTCTGAAAGTTATAATTCTTCGCTACGCAAACAAAAATTATGAAATATCTTTTGAAGATTTTATAGTATGCGCAGTAAAACTGAAAACAATGATTGGTTAGTGTGCAGATGACACATAAAGGTTAAATATTATCCAGATATTTTTTTTTAAAAATTTTTTATATGTAGAAGCGTTTAAAGAGAGAGACAAAAGTGGAAGCAACGAAACAACTTTCAAGCTTGACGAGGTACCGTGTGATTATTCTTACAAAAATACAAATTAAAATATAGCCGTTAAGTAGAATAAGTGTAGGACTGTTAGCAGAGTATATAGCAGACATTAATTTCACGCTACTACTAGATCGCACCAATAGATCCTTAGAGAATTTGATTAGCCGTCGCTGTTAGCTAGTAGATAGAATTATTAATTTTACACATCAATATTTTATATTCACAGTTTTTAGCGATCAACATGTACGCGTGATTCTTTGGTTTTCAATTTAAGCATATATTCTGAACTCCTGTATAATTGTAAGTCTAATTATACTGTAAGTCCAAGATTGTGGTGCGTGATATGGTAGCCATAATTTTATAATCGTATATTAAAGTTGCAGTTTATTAAATTTGCTAATATTAAATAATTTCTAAGAAAATTATTTTTTTGCAGTGGATAATACTCACAATGTACGCGTGAGATTGTCACGACGCATTTCTGCCCTACTGCATTTTTCCTCGCCCAAGATTTAACTTAGTTTTACAAACACCAGCGACAACAGTTGTTCGGACACAGTAAACAACCTTTAATCACCAACCCCAAACCTCAGTGCGCAAGTATTTTAAACCTACCTCACTGTTAATTTAAATATTCAAAAGGATAGTTTTAATTTTTTCATTTCTACCTTGACACTCTTCAACCATTATTCATGGTTAAGTCTCTGACAGATTTTGATAATTTAAAAATTAAACCGTGAGATAAAGTTTATCAAAAATGTATTATCCAATAGGCTAAAATGATATATTTTTCAATTTGTCAATTTTATCTGAAAATTACTCGTTATGCATTTTTTTGGTCTTGTTAATAAATTAATATCTTTTATCAGTTGATGTTGCAGTTATTAGCGAACTTTAAGTGGGTCACAGAGATATGGTTTAGTATAGTACCTCAGTTCCTCATCTGTATATTTACTCAGTCAAGAGAGGGAGAGCTGCGATATACACACACCATGTTTTCCAGCGCGTACACCCAAAAATATGTCGTTGTAACTCCTGGACAGTATATTATCTCACCACAGCAAGCTTATAAGGTAGGTGAAGACGGCAAAGCACAAAGATTCTTCGCGCGTAACGGTAACGAACAGTGAGAAATACGTTAAAGTGTGGGAATCGCGCAAAGTAATTGATTACAAAAATCTTTGTGGGAATACTAGTTGTTTGCCACTTGTGTATTTTGTTCCAAGAGCGATAAATATTGTTAACAATTGCACAGCAACATTCCAAGTCTAAGTTCTGCGCTTGATTCTATTTGTTACGATTACTGAATGTTTATTTTGGGCAAAGTGTAATTTTTTTCTGGAGTTAGGTAAATGTTGAAGTCATTTTACTCCATGAAACAGCTGAAGAAAATTTATCACTTCATATGAAAGTTAGAATATAACTTTCTCTTTTACCTTCAGTCAAACATTTATTTTTCTTGTCAAGAGTGTAAAATGATTAAATAAAAATGTTGAAGAGTGCAGACGAAACATCTATTTACACTTTCCAATCAGCTTGATAACATTAATTGCGCACCGACACATCACACATAGAACTTACGTAAATATTCAAAAGCAAATAACTGTAGATGATAACTTATTTTCTTGCCGCTGTCTGGTAACACCATTATTATTGACATTACCAAAGAACAGTATTTTATTTGAAGTTAATATTACTCGCCTATTTTTTATTGCACTGACTGCTCGACAAAGTTATTTTTGCTTAGAGAATATATTATATTTCTACAAAGTGTAATTAAAGTTAAATTTGAGCACTGCAATGTAAAAATATTCTCTCTACTTTTGAATAATAAAAGGCAGTACAACAGTAATATTCCAAATAAAATCTCTCGGCGAACAAAAATTACGTAGTATTTAATTTTATTCATTTTAGTTTGGAGAAAAAGGATCAGGCTTCCGACAACCTGGCGAAGTTCAAGACTTTCACAAATTGCGGGATAAATGCCTCGCCGAGAGATGTTTGTTCGTAGATCCTACTTTTGACGCGATTGACTCCAACATTTATCCCAATCAAAGTTTTCCTTTGCCATTCGTATGGAAACGTCCTACGGTAAAAAAGTTAAATAGTACTGAATTTTATTTCAAACAAAAAAATCTGAGCTTTATTATGTACATTTAATGACGAACAAAATTAACACATTTACTAAATTACATTTAGTAATTGGTTACATTTGGCTATTTTATATAATTTGTTTCAGGAGCTCGTGACTAATCCTGATTTTTTCGTGGAAGGAGTTAGTCGTTTCGACGTCGTACAGGGACAACTAGGTAACTCACTTATAGAATTATCATCATTCGAGATAATAGCGAAAGAGTTATACAATGCTCATTGGTACTTTTATTGCCAATATGAATAAGGTAACGAAAAAATTTGCCGTAGGTGTAATAAAAAAGTCGTGCGATCACCTGCAAAATTAGAAATTTGGGAGCAGATATTTATTTTTAAATAGTTTGTATCGAAGTGTAATTAATCTATTCTCAATCGAAATTAAATATTTAAAACTGAACAAATTACCATTCTGATTTTGTTTTAAAATTTGTACTAAAGTATAATCGTTGTTCAGGTGATTGTTGGCTTCTCGCTGCGCTATCTGCTCTTACCCTTAATCCCAAGTTGTTTCATCAAGTTGTACCCGAAGATCAAAGTTTTCTAACCACGGAGAAATATGCCGGAATATTTCACTTTAGGTACATGTATTATTACTGTCACTAAAAATTCTTTTACACAAGTATCGGGGATTTTAGGTTTTGGCAATGCGGAAAATGGGTCGACGTTGTTATTGACGATCGCTTGCCGACATATGGAAACCAACTCGCGTTCCTCCATTCCCGAGAGAGAAATGAATTTTGGAGTGCGCTGTTGGAGAAAGCCTATGCTAAGTAAATTCAAATACGATAGTAAAAATTGTGTAAAATTTAACTTTACACGTCACATTTCCTGAGTGTAAAGCGAAGTATTCGATTAAAAGTTATTTTCTGTTATCTATCAGACTTCACGGATCATACGATGCTCTAAGAGGAGGAAAAACAAATGAAGCTTTGGTTGACTTTACTGGAGGTTTAACAGAGGAGTATCATTTACGGAATGCGCCACCTAATTTATTTACCATCATGATGAAGGCACACGAAAGGTCCTCACTTATGGGTTGCTCAATAGTGGTAATATCTCATTATTTTACATGCGTGCCTTAGTTAAGGATTAGCAATATCTCAATTTTTCTTTTAGCCTCCAAACAATTCTTGGTTGACTGAAAACAAACTGCGAAATGGATTAGTCACATCTCATGCTTACAGTATTACCGACGTTAAATTGGTGAAATTTGAAATTTTAGAATTTTGTAACTATATTGTATCAGGTCTGATATGGCAAATTTTAAATAGTTGGATATTCCTTATTATTCAGCCGAAAAAATTCAATTATTGCGAATTCGGAATCCATGGGGTAGTGACGATGAATGGAATGGCGCTTGGAGTGACAAGTAATTATTTACAAATTAGGTTTATAAATCCGCAGTTAATAATATAACGAGTTCTAATTATATTGGTAAAGATCACTGGAATGGGATTTTATGCCTGAGAGTGAAAAACGATCTCTCGGACTTGTTAGTGCTGCTGACGGAGAATTTTGGTGCGAAAAAAAATGTTTGGTAAAACCAGCGCTAATAAAACATGTTGACGTGGAAGAATTTTGTTTACAGGATGTCTTATTCTGACTTTATTACAAATTTTCACGAACTCGAAATTTGTAATTTAAACCCATATTCACCGGAGGAAGATCCCACACGCTCTTCGCGTAAGCGTTGGGAAAGTAACTTCTTTGAGGGTTCTTGGGTTCGAGGGATCACTGCTGGAGGATGCAATACTTACATGGGTAAAAGATAATAAACCTTTGACAATTTTTATTTTTAAATAATTGATACCTTTTTATTTTTTCAGATACTTTTCCTTGTAACCCGCAATATCGCATTGTTTTGGAAGATCCAGATGAAGACGACGACGACAACACCTGTACTTTGATCGTAGCCTTAATGCAAAAACACACACGAGCGTATATGAGAATGGGAGCACGTCCATTGAGTATTGGATATAGTATTTATAAGGTTTGTTGGAATTTTTTGGTGTTTTTGGACTTCCAACACCGTAGTCACACTTAAACTAAAAAATAGAGCTTAGAATGTGCAAATTAAAATTTGCTAATATCTCTAAAAACAAATGTAATAATTTCTACCTCGCGGATAATTTCAGTTGGATAATCCCGATGCTATTCCTCGTCCTGTACCAAGGAATTTCTTTTATTATCGGGATGCTACAGCTAAAGTTGACGCTTTTACTAATTTGCGTGAAGTTACTCAACGATTTAAATTGGTGCCAGGCACTTATTGTATCATTCCCTCCACGTATTATCCCCACGAAGAAGGACAATTTATTGTCAGAGTGTATAGTGAAAAGAAGAACGATATGAAGTACGGTGTCGTATGCACAAATTTAAATATTCCAAGAAATATTTATTTTTGTTAATTAATGTATACCAATATTTTCTCTTTGAATAATTTTAAAGTGAAAACGACAGAGAAATTTCGTTTACGAGTGTTGATGAAAATGCGGTACGTAGGTGTATTGAATCTTAAATATTGTGTTAACTAATGATGTGGTGGTGGGATTATTTGTCTAAGATTAAGGAAGCAAATCAGCACAAAGCGCGTGAATTAATCAAGGCAACGTTTAACCGAGTTGCTGGAAATGATTTGGAAGTTGATGCTAATGAATTGAAGGAAGCTCTTGACCAAGTTCTAAAAAACGGTTTCGAGAAGAAAAATTTTATATTTTTTTCGTCAAGTTAACTTTTTTATTTCAAATAGAATTCGATTTTCCTGGCTTTGGGATTAATCTTTGTCGTGGGATGGTTGCAATGATGGATGTAAAAAAGAAAATGCCTCACTAAAATGCCTCTTACTTGATGTGTCTCATTTCGAATTACAGAGCGATCGGTCGGGGAAATTAGGATTTGAAGAATTTAAAGAATTGTGGGATAGCATAACGACCTGGAGAGGTGTTTTCAAACTGTATGACAAAACTAACACCGGTGCGCTCAATTCGTTCGAATTACGAGACGCGCTCGCGTCAGCAGGTAGACAAAAAGATAAATTGTCAAAAATGGCAAATTTTAATTGTCATCTCTCCTCAGGTTATCAATTAAATTGGCACATTCTTAAAATTTTGACTCTTCGATACGCAAACAAGAATAACGAAGTTTCTCTAGAAGATTTCATAATGTGCGCTGTAAAATTAAAAACAATGATTGGTAATTGTAAAAATAACTGACTATAAAATACATCACGACTCAAACATTTAAATCTTATCCTAGCAGAAGCGTTCAAACAAAGAGAGAGTGCTGCGTGCAACGAAGCAACATTTAAACTTGACGAGGTAAGTTATGGAGTAATACGTACTTTAGACTGTAGTTCACATCGAGCACTTGTAATTATAAAGACCTATACTTTGGTATCGGTACGTCAAATCTTACGATCCGCAATTACGTACTATACATGCAAGAATTTTTGGTGAGCTTGACACACGCACCAGTAGTTCTTAATTTTATTCACGTAAACATATTTTGAAATAACGTACTAAGTAAATATTTATTTACTTCTAACAGTACTTGTGGATTAAAAAATTGTGGAGCGTAGGATGAATAGTCGTTTCGGAAACTTTGTAATTGCAAGTCTGTAAATTTGAAGGGCATTTGTAAATAACATCAAACAGTAATAGTTCGTTGTTATTATATTTTTTTTTGTTTGGATTTTTTTGTAGTGGTTAACGCTTACAATGTACGCGTAAAAAGCCACTTTGACCATCTGGCTTTTTGATTTGCTGGAAATTTCAAATCGTGTTTCTGCGTGTCGTTTTATTTAGTGCCATTAAATATACGGCACATCACAAATTTTTTTGTCCGTGTCTGGAAAAATTTGGCGACTCCTGTCAGTCCGTCACATTATGAATCAACCAAATCCAATTTATAATTTTTATTTTGAAAAGTTAACGTAAAATAGATTCTCTGTTTTCAATTTAAAGATAAAAACATTTGTTATTATTCTTTAACAGTCCTAGTTTAATTCTCTTTACACTCAATCATTATAATATGAAGTCATTTAACATTTACTTTATTAGCTGATGAATTTCGGTTACTATTTTACCAGGCTCTTTTGCATATCAAATTAATACATTATCTCTTATTTCATCTACATATTTTTTATTACGTATCGATAAGTTATTTAATTACTCAGATTTATTACAATTTTCTCGTTATTAGCACTCATAAATCATGCAACCAGTTGTTAATTGTAATTGTTAATCATAATTCTAGTAAGAATAAAACACGTTATCTTTTGTGTTACAATTTATCTCCTTAATTACTTGATCCAACATTTAGGAATTGAACTGGTTACGGGCGCACTGTGGGGTCAGGCAATACTGCGCAAGACAGCGAATATTAAAAATCGCGCTCCCACAATAAATCCCGTCACGAATTCTACACGCTCGGTGCTGCCTCCAAGTCTCCAAACCAGAAATTAAGTTTTGTCCAATATCAGATTAGTTTATCTTACTTCCACACCTGACAAATTTTATTGGCACATTCAGCGAAAGTTGTCATGGACTCCAGCACGTCGAAATACAAGAGCACACCTTCACATGATATTTACAAGGTAAAGGATGACCAAAGCTAAAAAAAATTTTAACCTAACGAATTTAGATGTTTACAGTAACAGTTACACGAATTGATATTTCTAAGAAGGTACGCGATTTACTTTTAAGTCTACAGTACAAATTGTTAACAGAAAGTAGCTGTTAGTCGAAAATCATAACTCGATGATATTACAGAGTTTATCTTATTATTTGTGCGAAAACTATTGTCAAACTCGGACTTTGTACAACTGTAGAGATAAGAAACAATTGTGTGTATGGTGGTTGAAAGAGTTTTAAAAGGGCGTAAAATTACAAAATTAATGTTAATCTTCTTCCGCGAAACTGGTTGCTTATCAAAGTTGCTTACATAAATTGTTAAAAAGTGGTTTAAGCAATTTGGAATTGATGTATTATATTTATAACTTAACCCTTCGTGTAGAATAAAAATACCGTAACTGATTGGTCCCCCGCAAAGAAAATTCCACGTTGTTTTGGAAATCACTCCTAAAGAACAAAAATATTTTTTATTATAGTTGGGAGAAAGAGGATCAGGAACTCGACAAGTTGAAGAAATTCAGGATTTTTACCAATTGAGGGATTGGTACTTCGCGCAAGGTAAACTCTTTGAAGACCCAACTTTTCCCGCAATTGAATCTAGCATATTCAGCAAACAAAAATTTTCTAAACCACTTCAATGGAAACGACCCACCGTAAGCAAAATTTTATTTTACCTCAGACAGTTAAGATGTTGTGTTGACTTCAATGAAGCAAGAATTTTCGGGTGATAAAATTTTTTTACATGTATTCTTAACGTGAGTCAAAAATTATGTAATGTCAATACAGACGATATTGGGTCTGTGCGGATAGGCTGTGTGATTTTCTTGACGAAATTTATTTTCCTCCTTTCTTTTTGCATATACTGTATCTTTGCATTGCAGAGAAGTCCGTAGAATATTTTATGTTCTTTTTAGGATCTGGTGAGTGATCCTCACTTTTTCGTGGAAGGAATTAGTCGATTTGATGTCATGCAAGGAGAACTAGGTAAAACAAATTAAAAATTATCGTTGACATACCCTCAATAAAATTATTACCATCAAGACAATTGAACGAAGAAATTTTAAAATTTACCGCAAGTAAATAAAAAAATAATCGCAATTATTACGTCAATTTTAAATTGACAACAGGTTGTGTGAGATTTTAACGGCTACATCTAAATTATATATTTATTGACAAATTGAAATTAGTTTTGCAAATTGTCTAATACAATATAATTTCGATTAGTTGTTTAAATTGATACTTAAAAATTAATAATGGCATTTTTCACTAAATACTTGTAGGTGATTGCTGGCTTCTGGCAGCAGTGTCCAATCTTACCTTGCAACCCACTCTGTTTCACAAAGTTGTGCCGGATGATCAGGGTTTTACTAAAGACAAAAAATACAAGTACGCAGGAATATTTCACTTCAGGTTTGTAGTATTTTTCTATGACGTCTGAAAAATTTAAAATGCTCCAACATACATTAATTTGGATTTTAGATTTTGGCAGTATGGCAAATGGATCGACGTTGTTGTTGATGATCGATTGCCTACATTCGGAGATCAATTAGTGTTTCTTCACTCCAGGGACCAAAATGAATTTTGGAGCGCGTTGCTAGAAAAAGCTTACGCAAAGTAAAATCTATTTGACAATGCAGCAAATGCAAATTTTTATTTTTCTTCTTAACGAGCATCACAACGTTAAAAATTTACAACAAAATGCATCATAAAATGTAATTTCCTTTTATGCTTTTAAGACTCCACGGGTCATACGAGCTTCTTAAAGGAGGAAGAACAAGCGAGGCTTTGGTTGACTTTACTGGAGGATTGTCTGAGACTTACGAATTAGACAAACCACCGCTTAATTTATATACCATCATGTACAAAGCTCATGAAAGATTCTCACTGATGGGTTGTTCTATTAAGGTTCTATTAGGAAAAATTGTCACAGTTTAATACTAAGTGAAGATGAAAATAATTCCTTCTTTCTAGTCTGAACCGGGTATCGATACTGAAAGTAAATTACCTAGTGGCTTAGTAACTGATCACGCTTACAGCGTTACCGACGTTAGATTGGTAAAATTACCAATTTATCAGTTACAACTACCATCCTCAAATATTTCGCTTTGTATAGGTGGATGTTAAAACTTTTCGTGTTTCGGGAAAAATTCCTCTTCTAAGGCTAAGAAATCCGTGGGGAAGTGCTGACGAATGGACTGGTGCTTGGAGCGATGGGTAATTCTTCATAAACTCCTCTTTGCAAATATGAAATAATTCTGCAATGATTATTATCATGTTGATAAAGATCAGCAGAATGGGAATTTACTACGAAGGATGAAAAGGAATCGCTCGGACTGGTTATTGAAGCTGACGGAGAATTTTGGTAAAAAAGGACGCCGCTGCAACGTAGAGAAATTTAATTAACATGACAAAAAAAATTTCAGGATGTCGTTGAAAGATTTCGTGAAAAACTTTCACGAACTTGAAATTTGTAATCTACATCCAGATTCGCTAGCGGACGACGAAAAACACTCACGGAGCAAACAGTGGGAATGCAATAGTTTCGAAGATTCTTGGAGACGAGGAGTAACAGCTGGAGGGTGTCGTAATTACATTGGTAATATAAGATGAAATTCGGTCCTTGATAGTTTGAAAGAAAGGACTTCTTTTCTTGTAGAAACATTTGCTTACAACCCACAATATCGCATCGTTTTGGAAGATCCTGATGAATATGACGACGAAGAAACTTGCACTCTGATTATCGCTTTAATGCAAAAAATTAAACGTGCCGATAAAAAAATGGGAGCACTCTCGCTAACGATTGGATATGTAGTTTATCGCGTAAGTCGACATCTATGTTTGCCGTTTTTCTTGTTTACGTCGGGTGCAATGAAAATCTAGGCAAAATTTAATAGTTGACATTAATTTCAGTTGGAAAATCCCGATTCTCTCCCTCGACCCCTTCCTCGAGCTTATTTTGAAACCCAACTTTCTGTAGCCAAAGTTGATGCTTTTACTAATTTACGTGAAGTCATCCAGAGATTTAAATTAGCGCCAGGCACTTATTGCATAATTCCCTCGACGTTCGAACCAAACGAAGAAGGAGATTTTCTTCTCAGAGTGTACACCGAGAAGAAAAACGAAATGAAGCAAGTGTTAATTTTTTGCAAACGATTTTTTTGTTGTTGTTATTAAATTTTTTAAAATAATTTTTAAATTAAATTTTAAGTGAAAACGATGGAGAAATCTCGTTAACAAGTGCTGATGACAACGTGGTACGAAACACTTCTAATTATTACGCAAATTTATTATTGGTTTCAAATTTGATGAGGTTTGACTTATTAGGTTAACGAAGCGAAAAAACTTGGCTCAGAAAATCGTTACTTCCTCACTTTTTACCAAATTGCGGGAAAAGATTTGGAAATTGATGTCATTGAATTAAAAGAAATTCTTGACATTGTTCTCAAAAAAAGTGATTTAAAAAAAATATTTCATTTGTAAATTCAAAATTTAAAACAAAAAAATTATTTTAATTGTATAGAATTCGATTTTGATGGCTTTGGAATTAATCTTTGTCGTGGGATGGTAGCAATGATGGATGTGAGTGCAAAATATTTTTTGAAAAAGCATCGACCAACATTAATTGTAATTACAGAGAGATCGTTCCGGTAAATTGGGATTCGAAGAATTTAATGAACTTTGGCTTAACATTGCCACCTGGAAAGCTGTTTTCAATCTGTATGACAAAACCAACACTGGTGCGCTCAATTCCTTCGAATTGCGAGAAGCGCTCGCATCCGCAGGTAAAGAAAGTATCTTGTGACACGTGTACAGTAGACATAAATTAAATTGTGTATTGTTTTTTATTTGTAATTTTATTTTAGGCTATCAGTTAAATTGGCACATTCTTAAAGTCTTAACACTTCGATATGCAAACAAGAATAACGAAGTTTCCTTTGAAGATTTTATTGTGTGTGCTGTTAAATTGAAAACAATGATTGGTTCGTACTAAAATGTCATAAATATTTCATTCCAAAATGTTTAATATTTGTTTTTTCAGAGGCATTTACCGAGAGAGACAGAAGCAGACGCAGTGAAGCAACGTTCAAACTTGATGAGGTGCGCTTGTGTTATGTATTTTATTTAGAATAATTACAACATACTAAACGCTGTCGCAATTTTACGATTTGAACAGATTTAAAATCAAGTTAATTCTTTAATTGAACACAGTTGTAAAAATTATGTGTGCTTCAATGTAAAGCAGTAGCCGTAATATTCAATGTGCAAATCTTGTAAATTTTTTCATAATCTCTGACCATTTTTTGTTGCAGTGGCTGACGCTTACAATGTACGCGTAAAAACGCCCTATTGAAAAATGTGATTCGTTGAGAGTTTCACCGTTACTTCACTTTTCATCGACTTTATTTTTACTATTGCAAAGTATACATTTATACGTATATTATATTTTTAATATCTTTTATGAGCACGACAACGTCAATTAAAAAAAATAATTTTTATTGCTTAGTTTTCGTAATTTATGTCACAATCAACAACAATTTTATTTTCATACTTTTTAGAATGTTTATTCTGTACAATACTACTGTAAAGTCTTGACTATCAAGTATAAAATTCGTAGGGATGGAAATGTAATTACACAGTTGTATTGACCAGTTTATTGACGATTTCAGGGTATCAAGTACTTTGTACTTTATGCGGCGTGACCTAAAAATTCCCAGAATAATCAAAGTAAACACAAATTTTTCAAAGACTTCCAATTTAATTACAGTAAACTAGTTCGTCATCAACATGCTTTGGTATTGTTTTGATGGAAAATCTTGAAAGATTTTGTTTATTTTTCGCACGGGGACAAAAAACTGTTAAGTGCACTCTGTCTTTTATCCTCATTTTTCTTACATAAGATATCACTAAGTTAAAATTCCGTTAATATAGACATGTAGCAGACATTCAGATGTACAAAATGAGCTATAGTTTTAAGTTTACACTCCATTACTCATATTGAAAAAGGCCTGCGATATTTTCGTTTCATCCACTGTACTTGTAATTTATGCGGAACATTACACGTATTTTTTTTTTACAGTTTATTAACCAGCTATTATATTATCTTTGCTTAGTGCTGCCTCTAAATTTAAAATCTAGAAGCTAGGATGTAGATAAATAACAGAAGTATAATTTATCTTAGTTCCACACCTGCAATCGTGATTGGGACGTTCAGAAGAACTCACCATGAATTCCAACATATCCAAGCACAATGCTGCCATTAAAAAAAATAAGTGTGCACCTTCGCATCATATTTACAAGGTAGAAGTCGATGCATTTACACAATTTTAGTTTTAAGATATTAAATTCAGATGTTCGGAGCGGCTGATGTACCACTTGATGCTCTTACCTGAGTAATAACATCAAATTTGAACTTCAAAAATTCCAAACATCTGAATTTATGTATTTAAATACGTTATATACTTTTTTAAGTCCACTGAGAAAATCGTAAAGAGCTATTAAATAGCTATTAAATTAATAATTTTGAGGTTCAGGCGGCATTTTTTTAAAATTGGTTTTTAAGCGGAAATTTGCTCGGTTGTTTTCAAAACAACTGTAATGCATTTATATATAAAGGCAGAAAGGCTATAAATTAACAAAAAGGAAACAATCATAAATTAATAACTATATTTGAGATATGATAAAAATTTTACACAATTTCTCACTTGTGAATAAACCAAGGCAAAATTTAAACTCTGTTCGAACTGAGATAAAATTAAAATTTCGAAATAGTGTCACATAAATGCTATCCTCTTCCGTGCGACATAAATTGCTTATCACTATTATTGTTTATTTACTTCTGCTATTACTCATGTCAATTTTTAAAAAATAGTTTAGAAATAATTTTTATTTTATGGGCGTGGAAAATCCTGGACTAGATGCAGAAAAAAAATTTCGAAATAAAATTACCCCCAAAGGTATATTGGAATTGTAACTTTTCGTAATTTTTAAACAAAAAAGTAAAAAGTCAAGTGGTCTCTCACAAACAATACTATCACATAGTTTTTCAACTCTGTCTTATAAAAAATAAAAAATGCCATTATTTATTATTTTAGTTGGGAGAAAAAGGATCAGGAACTCGAAAAATATCGGAAATTCAGGACTTTTACAACTTACGGGATAAGTGCTTCGCGGAGGGTCGTCTATTTGAAGACCCAACTTTTGCCGCGGTTGACTCTAGTATTAGCTCCAGACAAGAGTTGTCCGAAAAATATCAGTGGAAGCGACCTAGGGTAAGCAAGAGATCATTTCAATATTTTGTCCAAATGGAGTTGTTGGGGCACCGATTGTCTTGAGGACAGTATAGGTTGTTTTTGTTTTTGTTTTTGTAGTTAGTTTTTTGTTGGTTTTTTTGTTGGTTTTTAAGAATTGTTTTTTAAGACTGCGATTTCGTTAATTTTAGGATCTAGACGTGACTGAGCCTCAATTTTTCGTGGAAGGAATTAGTCGATTTGATGTTATACAAGGACAATTGGGTAAGATTAATTTAAATTATCACTATCTAACCAGCACTGACATTTTTATCGTGGAAACAATTGTAAACTTGAAAATTTATCACAGCTGTAAGGAGGGGAAAAAAAGCAACTTTTTATCAATTTTTAAAGTGATAACAGAATATTACTTCTAATAATAACAGTCTGAAAACGCCCACTTTATAAATAGAAATTAAATGAATTGCTTGATGGAAAAAAATGTGTTACAATATTTTATAATTCCTCTTATAACCAGGTAACTGCTGGCTTATGGCTGCGGTGTCCAATCTTACCTTAAATCCGGATTTATTTAATAATGTTGTGCCGGACGATCAGGGCTTTGATGCTAATAAAAAATATGCAGGAATATTTCACTTTCGGTATACTGTATTAATTACTGTCTTAAAAATGCAAATACTCACTCTCGTAATTTAGGTTTTGGCAATTAGGCAAGTGGGTTGACGTTGTTGTTGACGACCGTTTACCCACGCACGGAGACAAACTCGTGTTTCTTCATTCCAAAGACCAAAATGAATTTTGGAGTGCATTGCTGGAAAAAGCTTACGCCAAGTATTAAAACGCTTTTGTTATGCTTACAAATCTGCACCACGTGAAAATTTTTAGAACTGAGTCACAAATATCATTTCTCTTTGGTTATAAGACTTCACGGATCCTATGAGCTTCTTAAAGGAGGAAATGCGAGTGAAGCCTTGATTGATTTTACTGGAGGATTGTTGGAGACTTACAAATTGCAGAAAGCACCATCTACCTTATTTACTATCATGAACAAAGCTCACGAACGGTCCTCTTTTATGGCTTGTTCTATTGAGGTAAAGTATATTTTAATTTTTTTTTTGGAACATTTCACACATTTTTATACCAAGTACTGTATATGGCACGTAATGTCTTGGAATACTAGGATAATGCCACAACTGAGCACAAATTACCAAGTGGCTTAGTGACAGGTCACGCGTACAGTATTAACGACGTTGCATTGGTGAGATTATCACTTACGAATCATAATTTTTTCAAATATTTAAACATTTCACACATACTTCGCGTTAAATAGGTGGATGTTAAAACTTCTCGAACATCTGAAAAAATTCCGCTTTTACGGCTTAGAAATCCTTGGGGAAATGATGTTGAATGGAACGGTGCGTGGAGCGACGGGTAATTTTTTTACACATTTCGCAATTTATTTTAACACGTTATTATACCACGCAAATAAAAAGTAAATGTTACAAAAATTATTATCACGTTGACAATTCAGATCACCCGAATGGAAGCTTATATCTGAGAATGAAAAGAAATCGCTCGGATTAGTTACAGCTGCTGACGGAGAATTCTGGTAGATGAAAATAAATATCCCTGCTCGACGAAAATTCAATTAACACTACAAAATATTTTGTAGGATGTCATTTTCAGACTTCGTGAAAAATTTTCATGACCTGGAAATCTGCCACGTACACTTAGCTTCGCTGGAGGGTGATGAAAAGCGCTCTTCTCACAAACGCTGGGAATGCAAGAGTTTTGAAGATTCTTGGAAAAAAGGAGTAACAGCTGGAGGCTGTCGAAACTTCAAGGGTATATGTTATACTGTAGATGAAGTGCAGTTCGCAGTCCTTCAAAGTGTAAAATTAATGCTATTTTTTTATATACGTTTGCTTGCAATCCTCAATATCGCATCGTGTTAGAAGACCCTGATGACAACGATGACGAAAAGACATGCACTTTGATTATCGCTTTAATGCAAAAAATTAGTCGCACAGACAAGAAAAAGGGTGTTCTCCCACTGACCATTGGGTATGAAATTTACCAAGTGAGTTGATTTTTGTTGTTACTTTGCATATAAGTTTGCAAGAAACTTTAGAACTCACAGGAAATGAGTACCAGTATCGCTTAAGATATTAATTAGGAATTATGAATTGTGACCAAGTCACAAAATCACTTTGTCACAGTGTAAAATTTGCTTTCAGTTGGAAAAGCCAGATTCCCTTCCTCGAAGGTACCATGGAGTTATTTTGAAAGACACAATTGTGTAGCTGAAGTTGAAAAATTCACCAACGCGCGCGAAGTGATCCATAGATTTAACCTACCACCTGGTACATATTGTATCGTACCCTCCACGTTCAATCAAAACGAGGAAAGAGACTTTTTGCTTAGAGTGTATACCGAGAAGATAAATAACATGAAGTATGTGTTAATTACAGCGATGAGACAAATATTTTGGTCTAAACTTTTCTTTAATTTTTAAATATCAATTTTAAAGTAAAAACGACGGAGAAATTTCGCTAATAAGTGCTGACAAGAATACGGTAAGAAAATTTTTAAATATATTTGTGTTGTCATCAATGTAATTCGGATGAGTCTCTATCCGATTAGGCTAAGGATGAGACACAACGTGACTCAAGTGGTGTACTGTACTCCGCTTTTCGCCGAATTGCGGGAGAGGATTTGGAAGTTGATGCCAAAGAATTGAAAACAGTTCTTGACTCCGTCCTCAAAAAAGGTGACTTGTTTGAAAAAAAATATTTTAATTTAAAAATTTAATATTAAAAAATTAAAATTCTTTGCATATGTACAGAATTAGATTTTCCTGGTTTTGGAAATAATCTTTGCCGCGGGATGGTTGCAATGATGGATGTGAGTGTTAGAATTTCTCTCTACGAAGAGGCATTAATCAGCATCAATTATAATTACAGAGCGACCATTCGGGTAAATTGGGATTCCAAGAATTTAAGGAACTTTGGTCGAACATTGCTACCTGGAAGAGGGTTTTTAAATTATATGACAAAACTAACACTGGAACACTTAATTCATTTGAATTGAGAGAAGCGCTCGCATCCGCAGGTGAAGAAAAGTATCCCAGATTGCTATAAATTAAGATAAGCAAACCACTTAATATATTTGTTAAATCTTGCCGCATATCAGGTTATAGCTTAAATTTGCATACTCTGAAGATTTTAACTCTTCGATTTGCGAACGAAAATAATGAGGTTTCTTTTGAAGATTTTATTACATGCGCTGTAAAATTGAAAACAATGATTGGTTAGTAAACAAAAAGTCCCAAATGTTGTCTAAATATTAATTATTTGCTTTTACAGAGGCATTTAAAGAGCGGGACAATGATGGACGCGGCGAAGCGTTTTTCAAACTTGATGAGGTAGTTCACTTGTAAACGTAATTGAAATATGCAATACTTGAGTTTCCTAACCTCTCAAAATTAATTTTTGCAGTGGATAACGCTTACAATGTACGCGTAAAATGTTACTTTCAAAACCGATGTGGCATCATTAAGATTGTAATTATATGAACACGACCAAGATTCATTGTAAATGGTCAAAAAAGTTCAATTGGTGTACTAAATAATGAATACAAATAAAGAATAAAATACTAAAATACAAAATTTATTACGTTATTTAATTATAACAAATTAAAACAAAACAAAATTATTAAACATCCATTTGATTCCTACAACTGCTGAGCATTTTGCTTAACCTGACTTTGTTGGAACGAAGACTGTAATTTCCTTAGTTTAATATTTTCGTGTTCTAATGTCTGAATTTTATACAGTAAGTGTCCACGAAATCATAACGACTGACTGTCTTTTTAACGACTGATTGTCTTTTTAACGACTCTTCTTATTTCGTGATATGCACTTTTATTTAACAGTCCTTTATTAATAGTTCCTATTTAATTTAGTCTCCCAGAAATATTACGTGTGAATTACGCGTGAAATAACAACAGTCGTTATTAACTTACGTCACATCGTTGAATTTTTTCTCGGAGAACAGCTACTACCTTCGGGAGGTCTAGAATAACTTTAAACACTTAAAATTGAGAACAATTTAAATTTTAAAAAATACTTTCTTTCGTTCATCCGTTGCAATTCTGTTCTAACTTCTTGTTCATTTACGTTCACATTTTTCCTGTGATGATAATAACAAGTACATTTAAAAAAATTTGGAAAAAAAATAATCTAAATAATTTGTACATTGTGTTGTTTTGTTTATTAGACAATGACGTAATTTGTTGTAAAGGAGTGCGAAAACTTCTGCTTGGTGACGAGCAATTCCCTTTATCTGCTACTGGCAAAAAATTCTCGACTTAAATTAAATCACAACTCAAAAATTACGAAATTGGAAAAAAATTTCTCACTTATTTTCTTTAACTCTTCTAATTCCGTTTTAGAGAGAGACAAGAACAACGACTGTGAAACCAGCAATAGAAGACCCTCGCAAATAACAATACCATAAGATTACGTACATAACGCTTTTCCACTGTTTTGTAAATATAATTATGCCATTAATTAAATAAAATAGATTAGATTTATGTAAGATTATGTAACATTACCTACATAACGCTTTTCCACTGTTTTGTACATATAATTATGTCATTAATTAAATAAAATAGATTAGATTTAATCTGGCCTTCTCTCAGATTATTTAGCCGCTCCACCTTCTGATTGCTGTAAATAATTATTCGTAAGCCATCGTACGGGAATTACAGGGAAGCCGCCCTGCCCAAAAGGATAAATTGGCTTGATTTTAATAATTTTAAAATAAAAAACCACAACACACAATATCAAACTGAACTATAATTGCATTTTCAATTTTTCATAATTACCATTTTAAAGTTGTTTTCACTCTCTGACGTTTGTTTGAGAAAAGATTGTTCTTTTACATTTACATTAAATTGTGATTATTTCGATCTTACTTATCTATACTCTTGTAAATCTACACACGTTTTCTTCAAATCAGATATTTGATCTTCCTTATTCTAAATAAGTATTAGTATTAATCAATGTACCGTAATATAGTGAACGTGTATACATTTATACAAGTATGTACAGTATATCTTTAATACCTTTAGCATCTTTTACGAGAAAAACAACGTTAATTAAAAAGAAATAATTTTTCTGCTTATTAATAGTATACTGTACATTAGTTATATTGCAACTGCAACAACATTTTTATTTTCATACCTTTTAAAATGCTTATTCTGTGCAATATAACTTACTAATGTGAATTCATAACTTTCAAGTATAAAATTAATACGGAAGTGTAATTACAAAGTTGTATCGACCAGTTTATTGACTATTTCAGAGTACACAAAGTACGTCGAGATCTAAAGATGCCCAGAATAATCAAATTAAACACAAATTCATCAAAGACTTCCAATTTAAATACAGTAAATTGGTTTATCATCAACACATTTTGGTTTTGTTTGGATGCAAAAATCTAGAAATATTGTGTTTATTTTTCGCAAGGGGACAAAAAATCTGTTAAGTGCACTCTATCTTTTAACGTCATTTTTCTTACGTAAGATATCACTAATTTTAAATTCCGTCAATGTAAACATTCAGATGCACAAAATGAGCTAAAGTTCTTAAGTCTACACTGCATTACTCATGATTAAAACAGCTTGCGCAATTTTCGTTTCATTCACTGTAATCAACGCGGAACATTATACATATCCTTTTTTTTACGGTTTATTAACCAGATAATATATTTTCATTGCTCAGTGGTAATTCTAAATTTCCAATCAAGAAGCAAGGAAGTAGATAAATTTCTTAGCAGCAATATATAGCTTACCTTAGTTCCACATCTGCAAAATTGATTGGGACGTTCAACAGAATTCGCCATGAATCCCAACACATCCAACGGTGCCATTCAAAAAAATAAGCGTGCACCATCGCATCGTATTTACAAGGTAAAAGACAATTCATCACACAATATTTTTTTAACACCAAATTTAGATGTTCGGAGCGGGTGATGTACCGCTTTGATGCTATCATCATATTGGAATTTTAGTGATTCCAAAAACCTGAGTTTATTTATTTAAATAAATAATTTACTTTTATAAATACTGTACAGTGAAACAGAAAATAACTATTAAATTAACAAGTAGTGGTTCAGGCGGCATTTTTTTGAAATTGGCTTTTAAACAGAAATTTGCGCGGTTGTTTTCAAAACAACTGTAATGCATTGATTAGTGAAATATAATTCCGTCCGCCGCCTTTGTATAAAGGCAGAAAGCCTAAAAAGGAAACACTCGTAAATCAATTAATGTATTTCATTTTCAATTTCACTTGTGAAAAAACCAATGAAAAATTTAAACTCTTCAAACGGGAATTATAACCAGGAAAACAAAATTAAAATTTCGAAATAGCGTCAAATAATTGCTATCCTCTTCCGTACCACATCAGCAATCTATATCGTAAGACATAGATAGCTTATATCACTGTATAAGGGTATTACCAGAAGTAAATACTTATGCTATTATTTATATCAATTTTTCAGAGATAGTTTAGAAATATTATCTATTTTGTGGGCGTGAAAAATCTTGATTAGATGCAGAAAAAAATTTCGAAATAAAATCACGCCCAAACGTTGTATTGGAATTTTAACTTTATGTAACTTTCAAACAAAAAATTAAGAAGTCAAACGGTCTCTCACAAATAATATCGTATAGTTTTTTAATTCTGTATTATAAAGAATTAAAAATGCCATTATTTATTATTTTAGTTGGGAGAAAAAGGATCAGGAACTCGAAAAATGTCTGAAATTCAGGACTTTTACGAATTGCGGGATAAATGCTTCGAGGAGGGTCGTCTATTTGAAGACCCAACTTTTGCCGCGGTTGACTCTAATATTAGCTCCAGACAAGAGTTGTCCGAAAAATATCAGTGGAAGCGACCTAGGGTAAACAAGAGTTAATCTCAATATTTTGTTCAAATGAAGTCGGTTCAAATGGCGACTGCTGTCTTGAGGACAGTATAGTTTGTTTTTGTTTTTGTAGTTGGTTTTTTTGTTGGTTTGTAATACCGGTAATTGATTTTTAAGACTGCGATTACGTTAATTTTATAGGATATAGACGTGAATGATCCTAAATTTTTAGAGGAAGGATTTAGTCGATTTGACGTTATACAGGGACAATTGGGTAAGATTAATTTAAGTTATCACTATCAAAACAGCACTGGGTCACTTACCGTGGAAACAATTGTTAACTTGAAAATTTGTCACAGCTACAGTATAAGGAAGGAATAAAGAGTAATTTTTTGTCAATTTTAAAATTGATAACGGAATATATCATTTCTAATAATAACAGGAACAAACGCATATTTTATAAATAGAAATTTGTCAATTTTAAAGTTGATAATAGAATATCATTTCTAATAATAACAGTCTGTAAACGCATATTTAATACCTGTAAATAGAAATTAAATGAATGCTCGATGGAAAAAAAATTATTAAAATATTTTATAATTCAAGATCATTCCTCTTATAACCAGGTGACTGCTGGCTTGTGGCTGCGATGTCCAATCTTACCTTAAATCCGGTTTTATTTCATAATGTTGTGCCGGACGATCAGGGCTTTGATGCTAATAAAAAATATGCAGGAATATTTCACTTTCGGTATATTGTATTAATTACTGTCTTAAAAAATGCAAATGCTCACTTTCGTAACTTAGGTTTTGGCAATTAGGCAAGTGGATTGACGTTGTTGTTGACGACCGATTACCTACGCATAGAGACGAACTCGTGTTTCTTCATTCCAAAGTCCAAAATAAATTTTGGAGTGCATTGCTGGAAAAGGCTTATGCTAAGTATTAAAACGCTGTTACGCTTACAAAACTGCATCACTTGAAAATTTTACTCTTATTCTCTTTATGATTAGACGACTTTAAAAAATCCAATAGAATTGCGTCATAAATATCCTTTCTTTTTGGTTTTAAGACTTCACGGGTCCTATGAGCTTCTTACCACAGGAAAAGCGAGTGAAGCCATGATTGATTTTACTGGAGGATTGTTAGAGACTTACGAATTGCAGAATGCACCATCTACCTTATTTACTACCATGAACAAAGCTCACGAACGGTCCTCTTTGATGGCTTGTTCCATTGAGGTGAAGAACATTTTAATTTTATTGAGAACATTTCATAGAATTTTGCACTTAGTATACATATGACGCATAATATGTCTTGGGTCTTGGTATTAGTATGATGCCACGACTGAGCGCAAATTACCAAGTGGCTTAAGGATAGGTCACTCGTACAGTATTAACAACGTTTCATTGGTGAGATTATCACCTACGAATTATAATTTTTTCAAACATTTAAACTTTTCTTGGTCAAATACTTTCTGTTAAATAGGTGGATGTTGAAACTTCTCTTACATCTGAAAAAATTCCGCTCTTACGGCTTAGAAATCCTTGGGGTGATGATGCTGAATGGAACGGCGCGTGGAGCTACGGGTAATTTTTTTTTACACATTTTGCAATTTATTTAATACAATATTTTTCTACGCAAATAAATAGTAAATGCTACAAATATTATTATCGCATTGATGATTCAGATCACCTGAATGGAAGCTTGTATCTGAGAATGAAAAGAAATCGCTCGGATTAGATACTGCTGCTGCTGCTGACGGAGAATTTTGGTAAAAGAAAGAAAATACCCCTGCTAGACGAAAATCCAATTAACACGGCAAAATATTTTGAAGGATGTCATTATCAGACTTCGTGAAAAATTTTCACGACCTGGAAATCTGCCACGTACACTTAGGTTCGCTGGAGGGTGATGAAAAGCGCCCTTCTCAAAAACGCTGGGAATGTAAGAGTTTTGAAAATTCTTGGAAAAAAGGAGTAACAGCTGGAGGCTGTCGTAACTTCAAGGGTATATACCGTGGATGAAATGCAGTCCTCCAGAGTTTAAAATTAATGCCTCTTTTGTAGACACATTTGCTTGTAATCCGCAATACCGCATCGTGTTAGAAGACCCCGACGACAACGACGACGAAAAAACCTGCACTCTGATTATCGCTCTGACGCAAAAGATTACACGCACGGATAAGAAAAAGGGTGTTCTCCCACTGACCATTGGGTATGAAATTTACCGAGTGAGTTGATTTTTGTTGTTACTTTGCACATAAGTTTGCAAGAAACTCACAAACTTACAGCAAGTGAGTACCAGTACCGCTTAAGATACTAATTAGGAATTAGGAATTGTGATCAAGTCACATAATCACTTTGTCACAGTGTAAAATTTGCTTTCAGTTGGAAAAACCAGATTCCCTTCCTCGTCCGCTACCATGGAGTTATTTTGAAAGACACAATTGTGTTGCTGAAGTTCAAAAATTCACCAACGAGCGCGAAGTGATCCATAGATTTAACCTACTGCCTGGTACATATTGTATCGTGCCCTCCACGTTCAATCAAAACGAGGAACGAGATTTTCTGCTTAGAGTGTACACCGAGAAGATAAATAACTTGAAGTATGTGTTAATTACAGCGATGAGACAAATATTTTGGTCTAAACTTTTCTTTAATTTTTAAATATCAATTTTAAAGTAAAAACGACGGAGAAATTTCGCTAATAAGTGCTGACAAGAATACGGTAAGAAAATGTTTAAATATATTTGTTTTGTCATCGATGTAATTCGGATGAGTCTCTATCCGATTAGGCTAAGGATGAGACACAACGTGACTCAAGTGGTGTACTGTTCTCCGCTTTTCGCCGAATTGCGGGAGAGAATTTGGAAGTTGATGCCAAAGAATTGAAAACAGTTTTTGACTCTGTTCTCGAAAAAGGTGACTTATTTGAAAAATTTAATATTACCGAAAAACTAAAAATTCTTTGCATGTGTACAGAATTCAATTTTCCTGGTTTTGGACATAATTTTTGCAGCGGAATAGTAAGAATGATGGATGTGAGTGTAACTACTGTAGTATTCATTTCTATGAAGAGGCTTTAATCAGCATCATTTATAAACACAGAGCGACCATTCGGGTAAATTGAAATTCCAAAAATTTAAGGAACTTTGGTCGAACATTGCTATCTGGAAGGATGTTTTTACATTACATGACAAAACTGACACTGGAACGTTTAATTCATTTGAATTAAGAGAAGCGCTCGCATCCGCAGGTATAAAAGTATCCCAGATTGCTATAACTGAAGATAAGCAAACCACTTAATATATTTGTTTAATCTTGCTGCGTATCAGGTTTTAGCTTAAATTCGCGTACTCTGACGATTTTAACTCTTCGATTTGCGAACGAAAATAACGAGGTTACTTTTGAAGATTTTATTACATGCGCTGTAAAATTGAAAACAATGATTGGTTAGTAAACAGAAAGTTCCAAATGTGATCTAAATATTAATTATTTGCTTTTACAGAGGCATTTAAAGAGCGGGACAGTGATGGACGCAGCGAAGCATTGTTCAAATTTGATGAGGTAATTCGCTTGTAAACGAAATTGAAATATGCAATCTTGAGTTTCCTAATCTCTGATATTTATTTTTTGCAGTGGATAACGCTTACAATGTACGCGTAAGATGTTACTTTCAAAAACGACATGGTATCATTAAATAAGTAATTATGTGCACACGACCAAGTTTCATTGTAAATGGTCAAAAAAGTTCAATTCGTATACTAAATAATGAATACCGTACAAATAAAGAATCAAATACTAAAGTAAAAAATTTATTATGTTATTTAATTACAACAAACTAAAACGAAAAAAGATTATAAAACATCCATAAACTCCTACAACTGCTGAGCATTTTGCTTAAACTGACCATGTTGGAACGAAGAGAGTAATTTCTTTAGTTCATTATTTTCGTGTTCTAATTCCTGAATTTTATAACTGTCCACGAAATCATACGCAGTTTCGTTTCGCTTCGTTGGCTTTTGATAATCTGAAGCTGAAAATTAAACATCTCGTAAATTTCATTTCGGATGTTTAAATAGTATATTTACTCGTGACGTTAAGTTGCTGCATCCTACCCACATCTCGTTTCAAAGCGTTAATTCTTTGCCGATAATCGGTGCAATCAGTTTTTAAATTTTCAATTCTAATTTGCATTAAAATTCAATGAGTGCTATTTTGCGCAAAAAAAAAAAAAAGGCAAAAACGACTTACTGTCTTTTTAACGGCGCTTCTTGTTTCTTGATATGCATTTTTAATTCATTTATTTCACAGTCTTTAATTAATAGTTCCTGATTTAATTTGGCTTCCTAGAAATATTACGTGTAAATTACGTGTGAAGTAACAACAGCAATTATTAACTTACATCACATCGTTGAATTTTTCCTCGGAGGGAGGCCACTTCCTTCTGCAGCTCTAAAATAACTTTAAATACTTAAAATTGGAAACAATTTAAATTTTAAAAAATACCTACTTTCGTTCATTCGCTGTAATTCTGTTCTATCTTCTTGTTCATTTACATTTACATTTTTCCTATAATGATATCAAATAAATTAAAAAAGTTTGGAATAAAACTAATCTAAATAATCTGTACATTGTGTCGTTTTGTTTATTAGACAGTGACGTAATTTGTTGTAACGGAGTGCGCAAACTTCTGCTTTGTGACGAGCAATTCGCTATATCTGCTGCTACTGGAAAAAAAATTAACTAATTAAATTAAATTACTACTCAAAAATTACAAAATTTAAAAAAATTTCTCACATATTTTCTTTAACTCTTCTAATTCCGTTTTAGTTTTGAAATGTTTGGCTACTTCCTGTTCCAATTCCTCAGCCTTCTCATCTACCATAACAAATAATGATGCTCTTTGCTCCTCAATTATACTTTCAACAGCCTATAAAAAAATAACAATCAATCAATAAAACTTAAGCAAAATGTTCTAAACCCACACGAACATTTCTGTCATCCTCTAGAAAATTAATTCGTTTAGTCAATTTTTCTTCGATTTCTTTATAATTTTTTGTCATTTCAGCAATCTTTCCTTCGTACGCCTATTTAAAAAAAAAAATAATTTAATAAAAAACATCAAACTGAACTATAATTGCATTTTCAATTTTCCATAATTACCATTTTTAAATTGTTTTCAATCTCTGACGTTTGTGTATTCGTAATTAATTCCGATAATTGCAGTTTTAGTTCTTCTAATTCGGAATTTATTTTCGCAAGTTCTGCACATTTATTTTGCAATTCCCGTTTTGTTTTTACGTGCTCTGCTTGTTCCTTTTCCAAATCTGCAGTTTGGTTATCGTACAATTCGAACAGTTGCACACGGGAACTTTCCATAAATCCCTCAACAGTCTGGGGAAAATTTTTCTTTTTACATTTTTTTACATTTACAGAGAGAAAATTTTAATTATTTCGATCTTACTTCTTTATACTCTTGTAAATCATTACACGTTTTCTTCAAATCAGATATTTGTTCTTCATAATTTTTTGCCATTTCAACAATCTTTCCTTCGTAAGCCTAATTAAAAAAAAATAATTTAATAAAAAATATCAACCTGAACTATAATTGCATTTTCAATTTTCCATAATTACCATTTTTAAGTCGTTTTCATTCTCTCTCGTTTGTGTATTCGTAATTAATTCCGACAATTGCACTTTTAGTTCTTCTAATTCGGAATTTATTTTCGCAAGTTCTGCACATTTATTTTGCAATTTAGTTTTTGTTTTTACGTGCTCAGCTTGTTCCTTTTCCAAATCTGCAGTTTGGTTATCGTACAATTCGAACAGTTGCACACGGGAACTTTCCATAAATCCCTCAACAGTCTGGGGAAAATTTTTCTTTTTACATTTTTTTACATTTACAGAGAGAAAATTTTAATTATTTCGATCTTACTTCTTTATACTCTTGTAAATCATTACACGTTTTCTTCAAATCAGATATTTGTTCTTCATAATTTTTTGCCATTTCAACAATCTTTCCTTCGTAAGCCTAATTAAAAAAAAATAATTTAATAAAAAATATCAACCTGAACTATAATTGCATTTTCAATTTTCCATAATTACCATTTTTAAGTCGTTTTCATTCTCTCTCGTTTGTGTATTCGTAATTAATTCCGACAATTGCACTTTTAGTTCTTCTAATTCGGAATTTATTTTCGCAAGTTCTGCACATTTATTTTGCAATTTAGTTTTTGTTTTTACGTGCTCAGCTTGTTCCTTTTCCAAATCTGCTGTTTGATTATCGTACAATTCGAATAGTTGCACACGGGAAGTTTCCATTAATCCCTCAACAGTCTGGGGAAAATTTTTCTTCTTACAATTTTTGACATTTACAGAGAGAAAATTTTATTTATTTCGATCTTACTTCTTTATACTCTTGTAAATCCTCACACGTTTTCTTCAAGTCAGATATTTGTTCTTCATAACTCTAAACAAAACACTGTTAGTATTAATCAATGTAATAAAATAAAAGCGCGCAAAATATTTAATCCATTACTTCTTTTAATTCCTGACAAACGCTTTCTAACCGTTTTATTTCGTCTTCTTGCAAATTTCGGCATTCTTTTAATCTAGTATTATCTTCCAGCAGCACGTCGAGTTTTTCTTGAATTTTTAAATAATCGATAGTCAATTCTGACATCCGATTGTTATGCAGCTGAAATGTAAACTGTACGATGAGAATATTATAAAAAGTAAAATTGCATTCCATTAAACTAACCAATTTCATACTATCTTTTTCCGTCTTAAATGTTTCTTGCTGAAGGTTAAGTTCACTCTGCGTACTCTCAACTGCAGCTGATAGTTTTGCCAATTCATCATCATAACCCTTAAAATTATATTTTAAAAAAATCATTACAGTACTGTTTGACGGATGCCGTTAATCGCTTTAACTTTAATCTAACCTGTTTCAAGCTACGCAAATCGTTCACTTCAGTATTTAGCGACTCGATTCTTCCTTGCAATATTATTTCAATCTCCTCTTTTTGTTTCTCTAATTCGTCATATTTGGTTTGTTTACATTGAAGATTTTCCTTCAAAATCGAAACTTTATTCTCGTACTCCTAATAAAAAATGCAAAGTCATTTTAATTCTATGAAATTAGTTTGTAGAATAATTAATTACCTGTACCAAATTTTTGTATTCGGCTAATTTATTATTTAATAATTCGTTTTGGGCACTAAAATCATATTTAATCTGGCCAATTTCTACTTCCAACGACTGCAATTCTCCATGTTTTTCATCCCGCATTTTTACAACATTTTCTATTTTATCCTCGTAAAACTCCCTCATATTTCTTTCTGTGTCTGCGCATTTACTAATTTCCTGAACGAGAACAGCATTATCTTTCAAACACCGCTCCAAATTTGACTGACACTCAACTAATTCTTCATTCAACTCAAATACATGCGTCTCATGTGCCTAAAATGTTAAAATAAATTATTATCGTGTGTATTCTAATAAATGTACTAAGTTCTAAAGATTTACATCTTTAGTTTCGTCATATTTAGCTTTGGAAGCAGCTAGCTTATCGATCCATTCTTCTTTTTCTTTGATAATTTGTTTTTGAAGAGTTATAAGGTCATCCTTAAGCTTAATTTCCGCATCTAATACTTGGGAAATTTGCTCGTCAAGTTTACATTTCAAGACGTCCTTGTTTCTAATTTCATCGTTTACTTTACCACGTGCCGCGCTAAGTTCTGATTTAAGCGCGGCATTTTCATCCGTAAGTTTTGTTTGCGACGTCAGTAAAATGTCAATTTGTGCGTTGTAATTCTAATTCGATTTATAATATTTTTGTAAATTTACTTATAGTTGATATCGATAAACAAAATCGTTACCTCGCAAAGATTGTCTTGTTTCTTAATTTCCTCAGATATTCTAGCTTCAAATTTCTTCACATACAACAACAACAAAAAAATTCTTTTAATTCTGTTTTCCTACGAACATTTCGCATATTTACTTCTTGCTCCGATTCCCAGTTGTCTCTTGACAACACCAGCGTAGATTCTAATTCGTTAATTTTTTGCTTCAGGTCATTAAGCTGATTTTCGTGCTCCTAAAATGAAAAGAAATAATAAATATTGTAATTATGTGTCAAAAATATTTTCTTCATTTACTTTAGTTTTAAGAGAAACAATGCATTCATTTTCGTTCTCGTCGATTTGCTGCTTTAATTTTGTAGCTAAAGATTTTTCATTTTCAAAATCCTGAAAAATATACGAGTACATTTAAAAACTCCGAAGTTAAATTTGGCACAAATTAGTATTCTACCTCCTTCAATCTTTCGTTCTCGTCCAGAGATGTAATAATCTCACTTTTTAATTCGCCGATTATTACTTCTAACATTTGATTTTCTTCACGCAACTGCGAAATTTGATCCTCGTGAGACTGAAAAGTTTTTGGCACACGTTACTAGCATTGAAATTTTTTTTTAGTTTGACTTTGATTACACTTACTTTGTTTAATTTATATGTGGTAACATCTTTTTCATTTTTTCGAATAGCTTCCAACTCTACCTAAAATTACGTAACATGTCATTTTTCATTTGTTGCCGTGTTCAAAATTCAATATATCACGTCATACCATTACAAATTCTTCAAATCCTAGCAATCGTTTTTCACACTCATGCACTACTTGATTAAGTTTTTCTTTTTCTTCTTCTATTTCCCACATGTTGTCTGTAAATTTTGTCAATTGCAACTGAACATCACCGAATATTCCATTATGCTGTACTATCACTCGTTCATTTTCAAGCAATAAATTAGCGCATTCGGATAGCTCTGCCTGCATCTCGTTAATTTGCAACACAAGATTAGCTTTCTCGTGTTGAATCTCTGATAATTGGATTGTACGTTCAGTCAGCTGTATTTGGTTGTCATTAATTATTTGATTCAACTGTCTCTTTTCTTTCTCCATTTCCAACAAATGATCCCCAACTTCAGATAATTGACTTTGATAAAGCTACCCAAATGAAAGAGTAAAATTGAAATTATGCATAATTCATCAGACATACTGCACACGGCTGGAAAATTATATATAAAGATATTACCTCATTCATCTGCAAACTGTTTTCAACATTTGTTTTTAGTTCGGAAATGGTCAATGCTGCATTTTCTTGATCCTTGAGACGTGCTGTTTCTATTGAAGACAATTGACCTTTCACTTCATCTATTTGTGTTTTATAATTCTGTGAAATAAATTATCTTTATTTATTTATAACTTTTACTGCCCATAAAATTAATAATTTTTACCGTATTCTGTTCCTGCAATAATTCTTCACTGCATCTATAACCCACAATTACCTGGTCTAAACTTTCTCGTTCTTTCTGAAAATTATTTTCTAGATTTTCTATCTTTAATGTTAATCTTTGTTCTTCATCCATTAATCTTATTTTGTCGTCGGAACAACTTCTGTCCAATAAAGATTTATCGTTGCACTGGAGAAGGGAATTGTCTTGAATAAGAGCAGTAATTTGAGTTTCGTAATTCTGTTGCAATTAAACAATTCCCATTTAAAACGCCTGTAAACGAAAGTGTGACTAGTAAATTCTTACAAATAGCGCGGCCTCCTGTTCTGATGATTTCTGCCCAAGAGTTTCCAATTCTCGAGACAGCTGTTCATTGAGTAAAACAACATCCTCGTAATTCTAATAAAAGAGAAAAATTTTAAGCAAACATTAACCATTTACAATTTCTTGACTTCGTTACCTTTTTTAACAAATCACATTCCGTTGTAACAGACTCAATTTCTTCAGAAAATGCATTCTCTTCAATTGTAGAAATTAGACGCTACCAATAATTACCACAAAATGTAAGTGACAATTCAAATTAAAATAAGAAAATAGTCTCGTTATTTACCTCCGTTTGAACGCCAACATCAATGCGACTTTCCTCGAAAAATGTAAGAGTGTGCGAGTTTGAATTGTATTCGCTATTACGTTTAGAGTCATCAAGCGGTACAGCTAAATAAAATACATTAATATCCTGTTTGTAGTTCTATTTAAACTAAAATTTCGTTCTTACTCTCTGTGTGATTAAATGAATTGTTGAATTGAAAATTGTCGTCCAGTAATTTCAAACGGTGTGCTCCTAACGGTGCACACCACGTTTCTCGTCTAGAGCATACCTAATGTAAAAAGAAAAAATTCCGTCAAATTTCACAGTTACACATTAAATAAGCTTATATGCATGAAGTACCTTTGAAATTTTTGGATATTGGAAAGGATTACTGGAAACGATTAGCTTTTTACTCATAGACAACAATTTTTCTTGCAACTCAGAAATGCGGGAATCTCTTTCGTGTAATTCTTTTTGCAATAGCTCACACTGTTGGAAATTCTTTTCTTGCTGGAA